>CM032352.1:95155737-95273237 GCA_019023105.1 Diglossa brunneiventris
TAGGTCTTGAGTCATTGGGGTAGAATTTAGGTTACCTGATGTCTCAATGTTTTGTGGATCCTTTGATGTTAGTGCCCTTCTGGGTTATTCTCCTTTGTTTTAAAAACTTCTCTCTCTACTCTTTTCCCTTCCTCTATGTTTGGACCCTCATACGTGTACAATCTTGCACATGAACAGTTCCTGCACTTTTCTACAAACTTTTGTAGCTCATGCTCTAAATTTTGCAAGTTATCTAATATGTCTATTATGTCTCCCTAAGACCTAGTATTGGGGTTCATTTCTAAAAGCTAATGCAAACGTCTTCAAAATATTGCAAGTTAAACTTCACTACCATCCCAGGGGACCGACTCAGAGAATTGCTCCCCACTCCACTCAGAAACGCCCTGTTTCTGACTAACTCTGCAGACTCTCCTGAGCACTCGCTCCTAGGTACAAGACATACCTCTTGCCCTAGTTTTGGCAGGTAAATAACTAGGAGTTCCCAGCACTGGGAAATCTCACTCACTCTTCACTCGTGGTTTAATCCCCTCTAATACTCTTGTTCTTGTCAGCCACTTGCTCCCACCTAATTCCACTTACCCTGATATGCTCCGCCTCTCACTCTTTCTAGCTTCAGCCTCCACAATCCTCCTTTCTTTTTCATAACTGTTGCTAGAATTAACTACACTCATTCATTTACCCTTTAGATATGCAAGACACAGCTGGGTCAGATCATCTGCTCACCCCCCCCCCCACAGGAATTACAATGGCTAGTCAAAACACTTAATACAACAAAACAATCACTTCCCTCCTTAGCTGGCTGAGCCCCTCACGGGACTGCGAAACTGCAACCCTAAGAGGTCCACACTCCCTTGGTGACTAGGTCATGTCTCATACACTCACACAAACATAAAAACACCTCTCCTTAGCCAGCTGAGATCCTTGCAGGACTGTGACTACCACGGCCCTCGGACTGTGAGGTCACGTCATAAGCATGCCTACACATATACGCAAAACACAAATGCTAACACACACCTGCCTTCCCCCTGCCCAACCCCTGGTATTCACACAGTCTGCTTTTTCTATGCGGTTCTTGTATGCAAGACGTTTTACAGGCACTCTCACTTCTAGCTGGCACTCCTAAGGGAGCCTTTTTGCGTGCTTCCTATTGCTAGCTTCTTTTGCTTGCGCTTTATCGTAATTGGAACTCCTTCTCCAAGGGAGTCCTGTTAACCTCAGGACCACCTAAAAACTGTGTGGAGCTGCTTCCCAAGGCTAGCCGTCCTTCCCAGGGCTGGAGTTCACGGTTTCAGCACCAAATTGTATGAATGAGGTCCTGTACATCTAATTTAATAAACCACAAGATAAATATTTAGCAGCAATTTTAATTAACGGCAGTTTTATATAAAATAGTACAATTAATATATAATAAGTAGTTACAAAAAGAAATTTGGCAGTGGTTCGGGTAAGCATAAGCAAAATGGATCAATCTGGATACAGGGAGCGCTTTCCACCCTGCCTCACCTACAAAAAGCAAAAGGATCCAAACACAGCTTCTATACTGTATGCTAATACATAGTCATCAATATTTTCCCATAAATCTCCTCCTATTTTGATTCTTGAAATCTACCTCACTATACTACACAGCGCATGCTCTGCTTGTTTCTAAGGGGGCTTCTGGCTCTGTGGTGGTTGCATCTGACGAAGGCTTTCCTCATCGTCACTGTCCTTGAACAACCCCACAGCTTGCACATGTGCCCCATTCCAAAAATAAACCTTATAATATCATAAATATCTGGAATCATTTCAATTTTGTCCATTTCAAGGCTGATTCTCTAATTATCCCAAGGCCTATTCCATTTTGGGGTGTAACTTATCTCGAACTACATCTTGCATCCTATTTTCTCATGAACATC
Organism: Diglossa brunneiventris; assembly: GCA_019023105.1. Classification (NCBI taxonomy): domain Eukaryota; kingdom Metazoa; phylum Chordata; class Aves; order Passeriformes; family Thraupidae; genus Diglossa; species Diglossa brunneiventris. The sequence continues at coordinate 95,157,633 of CM032352.1, forward strand.
TGAAAACATCTGTTTGTGATACTAATTATGTATGCTTGTCCTCTATTACTTTTTAACAAATATTTTCTAAAATATCAATATAGTTACAATTGTTAACACAAAACATATTCATTTATCACAGTTGAGAATTACAAGGGTAAGGAATGCCAAACATCAATTCAAAGGGAGATAATTAAATGTCTCCCTGGCCCTTATTCTTGCCAAAGCCGGTAGCTCCTCAACCACCTTTTCCTGTTCCCTGATGAAAGCAAATCATCTGCATACTGCAACACCTAATTCCTCGGGTGGAGTAAATTCTCTTAATGTTTCTGCAATGCTTGGCCAAACAAAATCCCCAAAAGAAAATCCCAGTTCTTCCATGTATAATCCGCATTTCCCAAATATTCCTGGATATTTCCCCACCCTGATGGGATCATCCAAATATGGGGGTAATTCTTTTTTCAACCCTTGCCCTGGGTAGTAAGTGGTACAATTACAAACCCAAACCCTTCCCCTTGACCCCCAAAGGAACTGGCAGAGTGGCGCTACTGGCATACCTCTGTCTCCTGGGTCCGGGGGGCTCTGATGTCCTAAATTGAGTTCCTCTTCTAGTTCTAGGGAGAGACACAATATGCTGCTCCCCTCCCCCACACCATCCTTATTCTCAGGTGGGGCCATAGGAACAGCATTTCCTGATCCCCTTGCTCTGGGAGGTGAAGATACAGGGGACTGCATCCAAATCCTCACCGTTTTCCTCCCCTTTTTTTCTAACACATAGATTTCTCCTGTTGCTTGTCCGTCCATATCAACCACAGTCCCTTTCAATCCATCCTTTCCAATTCTCCTCTAAATACCTCACAAATTCGACACAAACAAATTCTATCTGTTCCGTAAGGTGGCCATATAAGCCCCTCTGGCAACTTATACTCTGGTCACACAAAATAACAATATTCTACCATGATCTCCATAGTTAGTTCTGGGTGAATGTATAATCTGTTCCAAGACCTCAGCATCCCCCCGAGGGACTCTCTGGGGGTATTACGTGGGATCGTCATCCCTTTTGCTGGGGCCCCTTCCCAGCTTTACCCTTGCAACCCTCCTTGCAACCCTGCATGGGTGCCCTCCAGGTTTGCTCCCAAAAGATCCCATTTACTCACCAGTGAGATTTACAGTGGTCCGATAGTATCCATGACCTATGTTTACTGTGATAAGTCAATGGATTCTTACCTCACTTCTTGACATATTAAAGGTGCAGGAGACAGATTTGCAGATGAGAATAGGGGCAAAATTGTCCTGTAGCTCTGTCTTATCAGATCATTAGGAAGTATAACAAACTATCACCAGAAAAAAAGGCCTCAATGGCATTTTGCCCTGACTAGTCTTGCATGTGACTATCCCACCTATCCACCACTTAAATCATAGTGTTTGATAAGTCATAGCCTGTAATTCTTAATACTGTGAGCCTACAAGCAAATGTCCAAAAAATGAAGAATGAAGCCAGCATGTAAGTGTTTGCATGTCCTCCTCCATCACAGCACGGGTGGTCCCTGTAACACACAAGCCCATAGAAGAGTCTCAGAAGCGTATTCTTCTTTGAAGTTGGATCTTCAAAAGCTTCCTGTCTAAGTTAATGTTTTGTACTTTCCAGCTTGAAGGTTTGTTCTCTACCACTTCCTCAAGCTTCTCAAATGCCTTCTGGTATGCCACAGAAACCTCTGTCAGTCTTGCCTTCCATCTAAGGGAACTCACAGAGCTTTTGGTAGTCCCAGATGCCTCTGAAAGCCTTTCTCTAAACTAAATTTTATCATTCCTTACTACAAGCTATCTGCAGTCATCTGTTGTCGCATTGCAGCTGATCTGAAGCTGCCCCCTAAACTCAACTAACCTAGAAGAAAAACAAGTCCTGGATAAGGCACAGATAGGTTGGATTCAAACCAAGCAAAGATTTCAGCCAACCCTATTCTAGCTTAGATGCTGATACACCACTGGCCAGAGCTGGGCAGGGAGAGGTCATCCAATCAACTATCTGAGCCTGGGAAATCCAAAGTTCTATAAAAGGGGCAGACATATAAACTCATTGCTGTTTGCTGATGACCCACTGGTGTTGTGTCGTCTTTTGTCTCCGACCCACAGCCCCACATACATTTCTAGAAATGCCTGCTGATGGCCCTGCACCACAGCCCAAGAGTGCCTTTTAATATGTCCATGAAAAGCTTAGAGCCATCTGGAGCACAGTAGGGGCATCTGCTGCTGTTTTTTCTCCTCACTGGCCTGAGAATGTTTTTTAATTCAGCTGATATACTGTGCAAATCTAGAACCTTCACACCCTCCTGATCTGTCCACAGGACCTCCATGTGCCTTTCATTGTACCTAAGAGACCAAGGAGTGTTTTGTTGTGCCCCCAAGGTACTTGCCTATGCATAAACCTATCCTAACCAAAGGCATAGAGCTGCAGCCACAGCGAGTGGTATACGGCGACATTCTGGTGTGCAGCATGCCTTTCCAATTGCCTTTTGAAGTATCCTAGCAGTGCTTTTGACTCACCAGGAGTTCACTGGGCCGCCTGATACCTTTTTATTCCCTCTGTTCCTGTGCATCAAACTACAGGGACAGGCTTTGTCTTACTTCACCTGAGTGTTATGATAAAAACACTGGCCTTGAGCCAGCCAGGGACTTGGGCACTGCATCACTCTTGTTCTAGTCCAGCAACAGACATCTTGATTGTATTAGAAAGGAATTTTAAAAAAGAAAAATTAAAATAGATAAACTAGTTGTTTATATGTTTAAACAGACCTATTCTTTTTAGAGCAGAACAATCCTCTGATACGCTTTAGGTCTTAAACAACATTTACAAAACTAAAGACTGCCTAAAAAGGAACAGAATTCTAACAGGAACAAAAGGTTTCTACTGAGCACCTAAACTAAACTACTCAACAATTTCAAATTAAAAACATTTAGGAGCTCGTTCAGTTCAGAAAAGCAGATTTTATTTCAAACAGCAGCATGTACATACAACATTTTCAAAATAAATATTTGAAAACAAGAGACTGCATTTCATTAACCACCTTGTTGTGGTTTATCAACCTGTTGAATTCTATTTGGAACCAGGTGGAGTTCCTGCACCATAGCCTTCCTGTAAATGGATGCTCTCATGTTTCATTATTGCTATAATCATGCAAAAGAATGGTAACTGCCAGTACCTCATAGAAAAGAACTCACACAGCTTATCTGTTTACTATCATCTAGAGTTTTAGCTACCTAAGTATTTTAAATACGGAAATGCTCTATTTAACAGGTATGGCAAAGAACAAAACTTCTAAGGAAACACTTAATGCACTTCATAAACAAATTTGACTGGATATAACATCTCTGAAGGAAGGTTCCTGAACCACAACTAATTCCAAAAGAAGCAACATAGCAGCATTTTGGTAAGAAAAAAAGACAACCTTTTCTAAAACCCTTCCCTTTTATTTAGATGCAGAGCAAAGATTAAAATCATCAAAAGTCTCTGACATTTCCATAGCTTTAAAAAACATGATTGCATGACAATTTTTTTTTGTTTTACCACAGCTTAAGAAGTGTCAGAATATGCTGCATATAAATATCCTAAGCCATTCACCATTTATTAATTCACCATTTATTGATTTCTACGTAAATCTGCTTAAAATGTTATTTAAATAGAACGTCTTCCTAGGGAAAAAAACCCGCATTATCAGAAGATTCAGCTTGAAGCTAATTTTCAATGCACTAGAAGACAACGAAGCTGCTCAAATTATGCCAAAAACTTTATTTCCTTATGGTGGGGGTCTGTTGTGTTTGAAAAACACATGCAAACAGATTAAGAATAAATGGTGATCACTTCACGTCCACTGCCTGGACTAGGAGAACTCTATCTAGATCTTCTGTCAGAACTTCCAGAAATTCCATGTCTGAAATATCATTTGGTCAAGGAATTTACTCAGAAGAGAAATAAAATATCTAGTAACCTCTCAAAAAGTCTGACATACAATGAAAAAATAAAGTTCAACAATTCATCAGAGCATTTCTGTGTCACCCTTTACTGTCCTGTTACCTGGTTATTCAAGTGGAAGTTAAGCCTAATTGGGGGACATTCCTAGTTTTGCCCTACTCATCTACAAAAAAAGATAAGAATAGGAAATTTTAAAATATTTCAAAGTTAAGGAAATCCTTTAGATCAATAAACCACCCCTCCAATCAAGATTTTATCTTTTATTTTTAACTTTTTATCTTTAATTTTTTAACTTTTTAAAATATAATTTTTTTTTATATTTTATTTTTTAACTCTCTTGATGTCATTTTCTTCTAGGCAGACTTATGCTTGCCCTACTTAGTAATGGTTATCCCAACAGGTAATGGCAGAATCACAAAAATGAAATTCTCAATTCCAAGAAATATGGAATCAATACAGTAGAGGATTTCAGTACAGTTTTCATCCCATTTTCTGTTTTAGGAGGTCCAGGCATATTCAGGAGGACTAGCTGAGAATGCTGTGATTTATTAAGCACTACTCCATTGAGCTTCACAGCAGTGTGCGTTCTTCTGACATTTGACTGATTCCTAGCATGCAAAGAAACATTTTTAAGTATTGTTATAACACTTACGTAATTGAATCATACAATATTTATTTGAAATGTAAGTATGTAAAACAAGGTATTTTCATGGATACTAGTAATGTACATATTCAAAAGAAATCAAATACAATACTTTTGACAAGAACGTTAAACTCTGAAATTCAAGCAGTTCTAAGTAAATTGTCAAAACGCACAAATCTTCCAGTTGTCAATTATCTTTTACCAAGATGAATTAAAAATGGTTTCAATAGATATTACAGGTCAGACGAGAACCACTAAGAATCTTGTTTATTGACTTACATAAAAAAGTAACTGGATTATACAAGAATTTCCAAAACAATGAAATACAGGAATGCAATGGAAAGATCACAATATTTATGTTGTACAGTAAAAGATTTTACTCACGCTCCTTTGGAAACATTACTAAATTCTACCAGCTGGTGAAGAAAATTCAGAAACACCATAGAATTTTGAAAAAAATGCTAACTTCTTATCTTGTAACACTATGGCAGTAAGCAGTGAAATGAAATTGAGCTTATGCCCTTACATTATCAACATTACCTAGTATTTTCCTTGTTTCACCTACAAATATAATTCTTGTAGATCTGTGCACAAGAAGAAAAAACTGCTAGGGTTTTTAAAATGTCCTTATTTTATTATCTCTTTGTATGGTTCAGTGGTTTTTCAGAACAAAAGAACAGTTTCCTTACAGTTCCTGAGAAAACAGCTGTGTGTAGAGTTAACCAAAGTTGGAAATTAGTCATATGCTACAGTGTGACAAAAATATTCACACTCTACCTTAGTCCATTTATCTACAAAATCTGCTGCCTAAAAGTAGGGTTTGTATGTTTGGTTTTCTTCCCCCAAAAAATAGTTCAAAGTAATTTGGCCTGAAATTTAGTGGCCAGTGGAAACCAGCCCGATCAATTAAATTGATTCTTCATGCTCTGCTACCTGCCATCCCTGCTATAAGAGAATGATATTCTAAAGCTGAGTTTCCAGTCCCTCCTGGGGGATTTTCTATCATGGTGGCCAGCTATCTTAAGAACCAACTGTACAAAAACCATCTATGGGACAAAGGAAAGCTTGAAGTTCCATTTTTGGAAGCAGAATTGCGTTTTGAGAAGACTGAAAAGAACTGTGAAGAGAGGCAAGATTGTCTAACTGAGAAGCATAAATATTGAAACTGTAACATTGTTAAACTAAAATGCAGGGTGTAACTTTGTGACAGAGTGGGCAAAAATTCAGCACTGAAATAAAGGCTCATGGTGTGTAAAATGTGAACTGAGGCTAACATCACTTATCCTTCAAGCACCGGTAGAACTGAAATCATGCACAGTAGACAAAATAAACTTCTGAAGTTTTTATAAGAAGCTCAATTTGTTAAGCAGATAAAATAAGAAAATGCTGAACTCTGAAAAAAAGCAGAGCAGTCAAGTGAGTTCCACTCAAGAGATGTAGTATTCTAGTTTTGTGTGCTGTCATACCCAAAGTATGTCTAAAATTATGTTATTTCTACACATGCAGGGTTGGTAGAAGGCAGGCAAGAAGTGACTTTTGATGAAACATGAAAGTTCCCTTTGTGAACAAATATTCCCTACTGTCCAAGTAGTTATAGAACAATGGGAGCCTTTTTTTCCAGAAAAAAAACCATTCATTTTTAATGTAGTTAATTAAAACACTAACTATTATGCTGGTGCAGAGAAGTACTGTCAAGCTTTAGATTCTTACAGAAACTATAACACAGGTTTAGTGACTTACCTTGAATAGAAAGTTGATCATATTTAAGAGAATATTAAAAAGTCACAATGATATTTTTTCAGTGACGTGCTAAATCAGAGTGTATTAAGCAAGGAACAAAAAAAACATGCATTGCAAAATTACAATTTAGAAGCATGCACAGAATGTACAAGATCACAAGAACCAGAGAACCCAGCCTACGTTGCTTCGGTGAAGTGAAATTTAGACTTACAGATTTCCCATTCTCTATGTGAAAGGGAAGCAAATGCATAGAAAAAAAATTATTGCCATCAGGTAAAGTCAACAATATTATTATTATTATTATATTTATTATTATTATATATTATTATTATTATTATTATTATTATGATTATTATATTAATATGCAATTTAAAGTACACAATATTAATATACTGTACAGGCATACCAAGTCTGAACTGTAATTTTACCCAACTATATACAGTAGTCTTAAAATAATAATATCTGAAATCAGTGTTTTGCACAATTCTAAAGTAGTAATAAGAAATGTTTCAAGGATATAAATTTTAAAACCCCCTAATAATTAGAGTATAATGCTGCCTAGAACAGTGCTTTAGAGCATGAGCACAATAATTTTTGGAATGTGCAGAAGGCAAGCTGTTTCTAAAGAGCTCAAAGCAAATCCAAGACTCAGGACTTAGGACTTTAAGGTACTAATTTGAAATGCGCTGTCTAACTGTATTGCCTACAAGTCCCAGATTTAAGATGTGTTAATTTAGAGATTAAGATTCCCTTGACATTCACAGTTTTGGTTTGGTCATGTGCAGAAAATAATTAAGCTATGTTTCTAAGTGCAGTTTTCTTGCAGAACTAAGAAGAGATGCATGTGCATGCTTAAAAAAAAAAATCAAACATGAGGAAACAAAACAAGCTGGTTCCCTCTGTCATTGTTTTTGTGTATACTACATTGGTTTGACACAGGGAGTAGCTCTTATCTATTTAAGAAAAAGAGATTAAGGCATATATTAACAGGGAAATACTTAACATAGCAATACATTTATATTTACACAAGTTTTCTATTTCTTAATTTACAGGATGAGGGCTGAATGTCCATTAAAAACAAACACACAAACAAACAAAAACATCCCACTTCCATCTCCTCCCAAGAAAACACCCCCCATACCCAAAATCATGCACCTAAAATCAAAAACATAAGCTAAATGTCTTGAAAGGCTATCTGCTTCTTTGGAACTCCCTCTAATACCAAGCACAATAAAAATACAGGGACATATACACTACTTTTTCACCCACAGGAAGAAATAAAAAGTTATAATTAAGCTTTTAACACATATGCTTTCTGGTACAATCCAGAAGTTAACAGCTTAGAGGCTGTCATATTTAAACTTCACTCACAACGTTCTTGTGAATGACTCTTTACAGTCATTCCACCCAAGTCTATGCTATTTTAGAAGGATGCCATTTAAGTTCATGAAAAGCTATTTTTGTATCCAATTTTAAATAAAGTAGAATCTCTTAAAAAGTAAAACCCAGATAAAACAGCAAACTAGAATGACCCCCCACACTCCCCCAAGTAAAATACACACAATGAAATAAAAAGCTCCAAATACCATATGCATACTCACGGCTTCATGTTGAAAATCTTTAAAGCCAGACACATTGGAATCCTTGTTTTATGCTTTTCCGCTACAAACTTTTCTTTAGTCCAGGTCATTTGCACTTTCTCTGGCACAGCAGCAGCCACACTTGCTTCAACTGCTGGAGCAGAGCGTGAGGCAGTGTTTTTATCATGGATCAGCTGAGCCTGGCCACAAAACAATAATCACCCCAAAATTCAGCCAAAATCAGCATTTGTAAATTGCATGTATTACAGTTTTGAAAAGGAGTTTCACAGCGGTAGAACCAAAGAAGCTGAAAAAAAATGCACCTTTACTTTGTGAACAAATATGAGACTATTGTGACTTCAGCATGAAGTGAAAGTGCTTGTAAAAATGTTCATATTTTGTTTATATTTGCAAGACTATATCTTATGTGGAATGTTACTTTTGTCATGAACTAAAGTGAGGTTGAATTCCACCAGAGAGTACTTTATTAACATCAGGGTGTTTTGCCAATGAAAAACTTTAAAGCCAGTATTATCATTGTTCACAAGTTACATTATTTTCTCAGATACTGTTGTAAACATTGTCCGTTTCACATGCCTTTAGCTGAACTACAACTATGAATCTCTGATGCCAGTATGGGACTGGCTGATTTGAAGTCTAGTTACAGATTTAGATGATGTATGCCTACAAGAGCATTTACATAACAAATCTAACCAATCTAGCCATGAAGGGATCTTCTCTTCCCTTTTAACAGTAGAAACTCTAATCAATTTCAAGAACAAAAAAGTGCATATGCATGTGGGAAGAATATTGTGTTTTCTATTTTCCATTCTCCTTGCTTCTTTGGAGGAAAAGAAGATTAAATATCTAACACATTATTGACTTCGTTTCCCTCATAATACTTTGTCCATAGGCTTCTCTGTTTCCATCAAATACAACACAAATACAGTACCTTTGACTCTAAAACGTAGAAGTGAATTGGTAATTGGGGGCAGAATTCTTTTTGTGCTTTGAAATTTTCTATTTTGGAGGTGGTATTTATTTTATCCGTGATTGTTCTTTGCTTTTTGTTTAAGATATTTAACAGTTCTGAAAGCTATTAAGAGACTTGTTAAATCATGAGTTGAAGATCTTGTTCCATTTGGGAATCTCAATTATTCACATGTTAGACATAGTCAGGGCCTCCACATACCTGGTAATTAAGAATTTCGTGCAGGTCCATAAAAAACCATGAATAAAATCCAAGCATATGAGAATTGTACTTTCATTCTCAGAAAAGCAATTCCTCTAGTGGTTCACAAACTGTAATTGCAGGCGGTTTTAAATGCCTTTGAGCTTCGGTATATTCCCTAAATGATTTCCTAGTCCCTATCCTTCAGGATTCCCAAATTCTGGAGTTCAGTTGTGAGGTTCACATCAATATCTCTTAGTATGATGGTCTTCCTACATTCACAGATTATTAAATGATGAGTCAAGACCACAAATCAGAAGTTACCGTGAATACAGTTTTATCATGAGAATCAGAAAAGCTAACAAATACATGCCAATATTGCAAATACTATGCAGCAGTATCCAATGTACTAAAATTTCAAAGGAACAACTGTAAGATGAGTTCAGTACAACTATGCTTCAATGGAAGAAAATTTGCCATTTTAGAAAGACCGTGAGACCAAGAGAAACTCTGGACCTATCATACATGTTTATAAAAATGCAAACACAACAAAAGCACATTCTTGTTAGTGCTATTTGATACTAAATTCAATGAATGAAACACAACAGCTTCTTCTCTCACTCCATGATGAAAGGGAAATACAAAGGTATACAGCACTTCTACAAAACTAGGCTACACATTTTACATATGAGCAACACTTCAAGTGCACACTAAAACTCATGATTACATCAGTCCATTTCCTTCAATGTCACCCCACAGAATACAGTCATGACATCTATGGGTTAGTAATAGCTTGCAAATGAAAATGGCTGTGCTCCTTAAAAGATCTAGTATATCAATACAGTCTCCGAGAATCTTCAGTACTTCAATAGAGGAACTATAAAGGAAGTCAATGAAAGCATGAAATATGTTTATTAATGTAACACCCTGCTTTTCTGGCTCTTAAGAAAACAGGCAGTCTCAGAAATGTGTTTCTTTTATGGAAAATAAGTATGAGAAAGGATATAGTTCATGTCACAGAAGCATCATCTAAAGACAAGAAATACAGGGTAACGTAATTAATTTAGAAAAAAATGTAGTTAATGTGTAGTTCAGTTTGCAATAGTGGTACTTGAAGTGTTGCAATGGAAAATATGTCTAGTCATAGCCAGCACTATGTCGAGCTACCTCTTCCTCTTGATAATCATTAGTCAGCAGTACCTGAGCATCTTGGACAATGGACAATGGACTGGAGTAGCTATTTCTTCTAATTGAGCCTCGAGACTCATCTGTGATGCTCTGAATCTGGGACAAAAAGGTTACCAATGAAAAAAAACAGTCTACAGAAAAAAACAGATCTCATATTATTCTTCATTTTAATAGATGAAACGTGGTATCAGCTAAAAGGCTCTTTTTCACAGAATTTCACAGAATGACTGGGTTGGAAGAGACCTTCAAGATCAATTGACCACACCCTAACACCTCAACTAAACCAATGGCATCAAGTGCCATATCCAGCCTTTTTTTTAAACACATCCAGGGATGGCGACTCCACCACCTCTCGGGCAGACCATTCCAGAACTTTATCACTCTTTCCATGAAAAACTTTTTCCTAATACCCAATCTTTATTTCCCTTGGTTCAGCTTGAGACTGTGTCCTCTTGTTCTGTCAGTTGCTGCCTGGTGAAAGTTACCAACCCCTGCCTGACAACAACCACCTTTCAGGAGGTTGTAGAGAGTGATAAGGTCACCTCTGAGTCTCCTTTTCTCCAGGCTAAACAACCTCAGCTGCCTCAGTTTTCCTTATAGAGCCCGTGTTGGAAGCCCTCACCAGCCTTGTTGCCTTCCTCTGGATGCGCTCAAGCATCTCAATGTCCTTCTTAACTGAGGGGCCCAGAACTGGACATAGTACTCAAGATGTGACTTCCCTAGTGCCAAGTACAGGGGAAAAATGACCTCCCTGGTCCTGCTGGCCACACTATTCCTGATACAGGCCAGAATGCTGTTGGCCTTCTTGGCCACCAGGGCACACTGCTGGCTCATGTTCAGCCACCTGTTGACCAGTAGCCCAAAGTCCCTTTCCACCTGGGCACTGTCTAGCCACACCATCCCCAGCCTATAAGATGGCAGGGAGTTATTTACAGGGGCCAAATGCAGGACTCAGCACTTAGATTTAATCAACTTCATCCTATTGGACTTTGCCCATCCATTCAACCATTCCAAGTCTCTCTGCAGAGCCCTCCTACCTTGCAACAGACCAACGCATGATCCCAGCTTAGAGTCATCTGCAAATTTACTAATGAAAGACTCAATCCCCTCATCCGTGTCATCAATAAAGACATTGAACAGAACTGGTCCCAGCACAAACCCTCGAGGGGCACCACTAGTGACTGGTCGCCAGTTGGATGCAGCACCATTCACCACCACTCTCTGGGCCCAGCCATCCATCCAGTCAGTGCATAATCCAGCAAAGAGTGCTCCTGTCCAAGCTGTGAGCTGACAGCTTTTCCAGGAGTATGCTGTGGGAGACAGTGTCAAAGGCCTTGCTGAAATCCGCTACACAACATCAACAGCCTTTCCTACATCCACCAGGCAGGTCGCTTGGTCATAAAAGGAGATCAGATTGGTCAAACATGACCTACGCCTCCTAAACCCATGCTGGCTGGGTCTGATACCCTGGCCATCCTGTAAGTTCTGTGTGATGAGACTCAGGATCAATTGTTCCATGGCCTTACCTAGTACAGAGGTCAGGCTAACTGGCCTGGAATTGCCAGGATCCTCCTCCCACCCTTTTTATGAATGGGCATGACATTGGCCAGCTTCCAGTCATCTGGAACCTTGCCAGTGAACCAGGACTGCTGGTAAATGATGGAGAGCGGCTTTGCAAGCTCGTCTGCCAGCTCCCTCATCACCCTAGGATGGATCCCATCTGGTCCCGTGGATTTATGAATATCCAAGCGGCTCAGCAGTTCTCTGATTGCCTTCTCCTGGATAACATTTTTAAATCTTTAGTAGTTACTTGTGAAGTCCCTTTACAGACATTTGTGAAAACAGGGAGCCAATATAGCCCTTCCATCTCTATGAGAAGCTGAAATATTCACTTGGTTTTGAGGGCCATAACCTTTTATATATGTATATATTCAGGTGAAATTTTTCACTCAATTACAATCAAAAGCATGAAAAAACTAAAGGCATACGAGAAAGCTACTTTTCAACTGTAAAAACCTGAAAACATAACCATTCACCAACAGTGAAACAGTAATCAGTCAAGGGCTCAGCTGGAAATGTATTTAGGATAAGTGAACACTGTACATGAGTTGAGGGACGAGCTGGGAATATATCTGGGAGAGTAGAAGATTGCATATTTTAGTTAAGATTTTAAAATTGGTTAAGAAGCTAAGTTAGTAATATAGATGGCAAGAATCGAATACCTTAATTAAAAAGTAACAAATACATCAGGAAAGAGAAGCTAGGAGTGACAGGAATAGATGTAGCATTTGTGAAGGAGCAGAGACCATAGAAATACCTTGCCTTAAGAATAATCAAATAGGAGAGGCTTGGACCATGACCAGCAGATCAAAACAGAGAGCAGAAATCTGAACTCCTTGCACATGTATTTGGAAATTATTCCACATGTATCCAGTGTGTTGCAAAAAACACCCTCCTTTTCAACTTTAGTTAGTTGAAGAGTCATCCGTCCGTGCATCAGTCACCTGCATACACCCAAATTTCTGCCAATCTTACCTAAGAGCACAACCAGGGACAATTTCTTGGTGCAAAGTATTATTACCTACTCACAGACCAAATTAACATTGCTTTGATCCGGTGTGTTTTCTCTACGGGCACAAGCTGTCCTTGCCAGACATAGTGGAAAAGCTTTTTGCAATGATGTAGGGGACAAGAGACGCATAAGACGGAGATACGGACCTCGACGAAGATTAGGGCCTGTCCCAGGCTTCTTTCGGCAGAAGCCGCGGTCCGGAGCGCACCGCGACCAGCACAATGCTCTGTGTGCGAAGAAGCCGCTTCTTCTCCTCTGGGAGACGGAGAGAGCAGCAGCTTCCAAATGCGAAGAACGAAGCAGCAGTACACAGGCATTGTATGCGCAACTGTAAAACTCATAGAAAACATTACCGTACCACTCTCCTGCCTTTTCCATTCACATTAACTTTCGACTAGAAGGAGTTTTGGACAACTTTCATTTCCCTCTTTCTAAACACTCTGCAGACCTCCCTGCCACTTCTAAAAGACGATGTGGGATGTTTTCTCTACTGGCACAAGTTCTCATTGCCAGACATGGTGGAAAAGCTTTTTCTTAAGATGTAGGCCACTAGATGCGCAGAATAAAAATATACGGAGGTCGCAAAAGCTGAGTGCCGGTCCAGGGACTCTTTCGGCAGAAGCCGCGGTCCGGAGTGCACCGCAACCGGCACAATGCTCTGTGGGCGAAGAAGCCGCTTCTTCGCCTAAGGGAGACGGAGAGAGCGGCAGCATCCCAAAGGTGAAGAACGAAGCCCCACAACACCGGCATTCGTGCGCAGCTTTCAAACTCATAGAAAACATTACCATTCCACTCTCCTGCCTTTTCCATTCACATTAACTCTTGATTGGAAGCAGTTTACCAGAACTTTCATTACGTTCTTGCTAAACACCCTGAAGACCTCCCTGCCACTGCTAGACATCAATGGGGATTTTCTCTCTACTGGCTCATTTTCTCCTTGCCAGACATAGGGGAAAAGCTTTTTACAAAGATGTAAGGGACAAGAGACGCATAAGACGGAGATACAGAGAAACTGTGCCAGGACAGAAAACATCTCTGATTGTCTTCTAGACATTGCAGGGGGGTTTGCCGAGTGTTTGCAGGAATCAAGAGAAAGTTGCCCAAAACGCCTCCTTTTCGAATTTAAATGTGTCTGGAAAAGGCAGGAGCTTGGAAAGGTATTGTTTTCTAGGAATTTGCAAGCTGCGCACACATTCCCAGTGTTGTGCGGCTTCGTTCTTCTCCTTTCGGAAGCTGCCGCTCTCTCCTGCTCTGGGAGGTGAGGAGGCGACTTCTTCGCCAGCAGAGCAGTGTGCCGGTCGCAGAGCATTTTGCCGGTCACAGATCATTGTGCTGGTCACCGTGCGCTCCGGAGCGCGGATTCTGCCGAAAGACGCCCGGGGCCGGGTCTTAGCTTCGGAGAGCTTCGTATCTCCATCTTCTCTGTCTCTTGTCGCCTGTATCTTAGCAGAAAGCTTTTCCACTATGTCTCTCAAGGAGAAACTGTACCAGGACAGAAAACATCCCCGATCTTTTTTTAGAAGTTGCGCGGAGGTCGTCAGAGTGTTTTGCGAGAAGGAAAAAAAGTTGTCCCAAACTCCTTCTATTCTACTGTTAATGTGAATTTAAGAGGCAGGACATTTATACGGTACTGTTTTCTAGAAGTCTAAAAGCTGTCGCACAGAGAAACTCTACCAGCACCTCAAACTTTCTCCAAGTATGCCCCCGATCTTTCATTTGCTGCACATTCAAGAAGCACCCCTCTTTCTTAGTTAAGCTGCAAGTTGTTTTCAAATCCCCGTGCTTCCTGTCCCCTCCTCCCCATTTTGAACAGACACAAGTGCATTACCTTTCAGGAAAAATATCCAGGTAATAGATCCAGGAAGAATAGGCTTTGATCTTTGAGGACCAAAACCTATCTAAGAGAAAATAGTCCATTCTTTGAGACCCAATATCACACATCTGTGTGCTGGAGGAAGAGTGGTGTCTGCGTGTGTGAATGAGAAGTGTGCTCATCCACAAACCAGAGCCAATATTTAGTAACCAACATGTAACAAGTGTGGGCGTATATCATTACCTGCTCTTTTTTGGCTCTTTTTTCTCAAAGGTTAATTTGCTTTTAAAGATTTTCTAGTCATTTCAAAAATTCTTCTGTGTTTGTGTGAGAATAGAAATCTCCATCAAGCTTCCTGTGTCAAAGCAGGGTAATCTTTTGGACTTGATGATGACTATTTGGAAGATAATATTTTCATCTACATACATCAATTTCCTTGAATGAGCTTGTTCAGCTCATTCATCTGTTAAGAAAGCAGCTAAAAATAAATGGAAAAACCTATGGGGAACAGGATGCCACTCCAGCCATGTTGTAGGGAAGCATTAGGTCAGCCTTCTGTGTTGTAGAAATACGTCTGTCATCTAGGAAAATCAATGCGTAGCACTATCGTCTTTTGAACTTTCTCATTGCTACTGGGTTCCTGAATGATCAAGATGGTTTCAAAGCAAACAACACCCAGCCCGCGAAGATACTCTCCAAACTATTGCAATGGAATCACTTGATCAGGTGAAGAGCTCGCTATGCAAAAGATGAATATGATGTCAAGAATGCTTTCTTGTGGATTACCATTGTTTGGGATCCTTTATCCCTTACCCTTCCATGTAGTTCTAGGAAAAAATGAAGCAGCCACAAGGCTTTTCCAGCTGTTCTTGTATTTTGGGATAGTAAGGATTTAGGGTAGTAAACAAAACGGTGGTGAGTTTTACTATTGACTTTATTGCTGTTTCACTTGGAATGAACTGCTTTGCATTTCAGCTTACCCATCAGTAGAATGAGAGGAATAATATCTTCCTTCTTGCCCAAAAGATGTTGAATGATGCCTGTGATGTCACGGACGTAAAACCGAAAACCATTGTGATTGAAAGGAAGTATTGGCATGCCACAAGGTGTTGGGGTGCGTGATTCTGAGCCCAGGCTAACTGCAGCAGCAGCCAGCAGTCTGGCGTGACAGCAGCTGTAGCAGCAGAGCAGCGGCTCCGGGCTGGAGACTGGCTCTGGCAAGCTGCTGCCTAGGACGACCTCCCCACGGCAGTGGTGAGGGGGCTTTGCCCTTGCCTGAAGGCTAGAAGCAGCTCCAGCTAAGTGCTAAGAAAGACACAAGTCCGACAGTTGTCCGCAGCAGGGAAAGGGTTTTTTGGGCCAACCGGGAAAGGCTGCAGGCAACTGCCCCGAGGGGGTGGGGTGAGCAGAACTTCTAAAGGGTTCCTGAGGGGAGGAACAACTCACCCTCGGGCCAATGAACAGACAAGAAACAATGATCGACTTAACAGAACAACAAATGGGGGACTAGTTGGGGAGGAGAAACAACTTCTGGTCCAATCACTTCCTGCCCCGAGGAGAACGTTCTTGGTAGAAGGGGTGGGCAGAGAGTGACGGACATGGCAGTTGCTGGGGAAACATAGGAGGGGTTAACAGATTGACACCAAAAAAGATACAGGAGTGGCGGGAGCTGAATAGACAACAGGGAATTGACAGATAACTGCCAGGGGAAAAGCGGCAAGTGAGCCTAAGGCAGAACCATTATAACAACTAAATGGGGGAAACTGAATGAACCAACTTTTAAGAACCATACATAAAAGATTAACAAATGACATTCCAAACTGAAGACAAAGTGTAAAACAAAGCACACCGCAACAACAAGGTAACTGTAGTGAGGTGTGTTTCCTCCTCCGCTTCACTGTGATAGTAGAATTTTAATGAGCACTTCCAAAACTTGGTCTTAGCATAGTCTGGTGACGTGTCTCAGTAGAGCAGTGTCCTAGGGTGACTTGATGATGCTTGCATCCCCAGTCATCTGTTCTGTTAATGCTGGATATTATATTCTCCACCTTCAAGACTGGTTCTGAGAGCAAAGGTGGGGAGAAGAAGAAGCACGGAGTTTGTTATCAGAGGCTGCACTGACTCTTCTAAAAGCACCACTGCTCCACATTCTGTGCTGCACTGTGTTGTCCAGGCACTGACGGAGCAGAACAGAGTCTTCCTTTGCTTTTCAGTTGGTTTAGCTGGCTGAGGCAGAGTTTTCCCTGGACTGTCCTTTTTTCTTTCCCCTTT
Organism: Diglossa brunneiventris; assembly: GCA_019023105.1. Classification (NCBI taxonomy): domain Eukaryota; kingdom Metazoa; phylum Chordata; class Aves; order Passeriformes; family Thraupidae; genus Diglossa; species Diglossa brunneiventris. The sequence goes on from CM032352.1 coordinate 95,174,560, forward strand.
CTTGGAACTGTTAAAACCAGCTCCGGACTGGGACCTGGGAAGCACTGAGAGCTTGCACTTAGTGGCCTATGGGGGCCTGCTCTGGGCAGCAGCCTTTCCCAGTGCCGGAGGCATTGATAACAGAGCGAGCACCCAGAGGAGAGACTTTGGGAATTTGTCCTTTCTTCAGAGCGGCGATTGAGTTTTGTCATCTGGTACTGTTGGTTTTTTGTGCTGGGGAGTGCTTGGCCTCTGTTAAATAAACAGGGTTTTTCCGCTTCTCTCAGAGGAAATTTTTCCCAAAGCAGTCGAGGGGAGGGGCCGTGTGGGTGGGCTTTCTGTGGGGGGCCCCTGAGACATAAACTTGAAGGAATTTAGGGATTTTAGAGGAGCTGAGGTTTTAGTTCGAGATAAGTCTTATTATAGTTTATCAAAAGAAATAGGTAGGCCTTGATGAAGTTAAGAGTTAGTAGTTAACTAAGAATTGATTGCTTGTCAACATCATGTTTGGTTAGCTGGGTTTCTAATGAAGAATATAGAAACGGATAAATAGTTTTGGGAGCATAAGACAATTATAAGCCTCCTCTGTTCTGAAACCAATTGCAGGCGGGGAATGGGAGTTCTACCAGTGGGTTCATTTGTCATAATTGCATTGAAAATGTAGAAAGTTTAGAATGAGGAAGACTTCATTTCTTTCCTCATTTTGGAACCCCTCCCCTGAAAGGGACCACCGACTCATTTTGAGGAACAAACTACACATGCTTAATAGCTTTTGAACTAATTACCATACGAAATGGGGAATGGGATGTACCAAAATTATGAATACGTATTTGTATTTTGGGTATTCAATACTTGTCTAGGTGAAAGGACTCTGTAATCACCTGTAAATCACAGAGTGTATTTGGGAGCTCTCCCGCACGCTGCCCGTCGTTGCAATAAACATACACTTTCTAACTTTAAACTGTTAGAGAGTCTTTGTCCGTCACAGTTGGATAACAGTACTAGATCAATATTTTTAATAAATCACCCCTGCTTGAGGTTTGCTGCCAAATTGGCCCTAAACCAGGACAAGCAGGATGTGCCACTTAGAGAATGATGGAATCACTTTGGTTGGAAACGACTTTGAAGAACATTGAGTCTAAATGGAATTAGCAAATACAACCATCAAGAAATGTTTTGCTGTCTGAAGAGAACATGCTTTATCTGGTAAGCTTTGCAAGTATTTGTGTCATCACAAGCACGCATGTCCAATGCATTGGATGGGTATATCATAAGAAACCTGTGCAAATCAACAGAATGATTCCCAGGGTAGGATATTGGCATGTTTCATCCTTCATCCCGACTTCTTCCAATGAATTATTTTTATCAAGTAAGGATTGGAATTGTTACTCTTTTGACGGTTCTTCTTGTATTCCTGACATTTATGGCATAGGAATGCCGAATGGGTTAATTCACCTAGTTTCTCAGATAAAGACCAAGATTTAGTGTTGCTTAAGCTGGAGGCAGAAATATTTAAATCCTCCAGCCTCCTTCTTAGTACCTAATTTCTATTACAAAATCAGTGCACAATCTTGTCCCTTAAGGTCCAGCTAGCTCAGTTGATAGCAACAGGGTGACATTCGTAGGGCTCACATGATGCTGCACACAGAAGCCCTCAGGGTGCACCTCTAGCAGACAGTAATTCCATGCAGTTGGACCATGCCAGTGCTGACTTTGGATCACCAGAAGAGTAGAACTAGGGAGATTTGATGGAGAGCTCTCTGGAGGACGTGGCCCGAAGAAGACAGCACAAATCCCATCTGTGTGTTTGTACAAATAATTGGAGTTCCATTTACAGAAAAAGATCTTCAAATCGATCTAGCTTTTTCTGTGGATTATTTGTCAACTATATGCATTAGATGGACAGTTTCACTGAGCATCTGAAATACAGCTGTGTTGAAGTGGATTGATTCAGGCTTGGGAAGCAATGACATAAAGCTTTTCAGGAATTGCTGGGATGCAAGTTCCCCAGAAATTTATCTACTTTTAATGTCCAGATGCTTTTTAAAATAATGGGTGACTATTTAGCTTCCTAATAGTTTGATCAGAAATACAAAGAAAATTTTAAACTCACATCTTTTCTACCTTGAATATTTTTCTTCATTTCTTTCCTGGTTTCCAATTGAGTTATGCAAATCATATGATTACCTAATGAGAACTCATGCTGTATAAATGTATTTCATGCTATACTTGCAAGTCAAGGCCATGTTTCTCCTAGATCTGTTAAAAAAACAACAACTCTATCTGGATTCTCACTAGCCCACACTCATCATGATTTGAAAATCGTTTCCATATTATATTTTGACTTGACATGGTGCAATTCTATTCAGAAATTCAAGGCTCTATTGTTAGGTTGTTTCTATGGTTTTCTGGCACTTCGAACTTCCCACGACCACTCTTTGCAGCTATGTATTTTTGCAGCAAGTCGTCACAGGGGTCTGTGAGAAGTTTTAATGTGAAGAAGAACGAACATGCAAAATACATGTGACATACTCAACAGATTTCACTTCAGAAAGTTACAGTTTGCTTAGACGGAATGAAATACCAAATACATCAACTTAACATGTCTAAATCTTGGAAATCTATTACCTGAACTTTGAGTCAGTTTGCAGGACAGGACTCTGTAGAAATGCAAATGTGAAGTCCAAGGAATAGAGCAAAGGGTGTACTGAGCAGGGGTACAGAAGATTGCTCTGAAGGGTAATGTCAGCAAGATTGTATCTTATGAAGATAGCAGCTGCTTCGGCACAGAGAATTTGCTCCACAAGCCTAGTTTTCTGGGGACATTTGACCTGTACACTCTTGAGGGCTGGCAGATGTGAACGAATCTGATCTTTGATCATTGTTTCTCTTGAATGTTTATGACCAGATTTCATATTGTGTACTTTACCGTTTCATATTATAAACAGATATGTTTCAAGGGTTTGAAAGCCGTAGATGAAAGTGAGGTTGCAATTATGAGTTGGCTGTCAAAAAAATTGAATTTCTGATTAAAGCAAAATATCAAAAGAAAAATTCAAACCCCTCCTATGAGAGACATTCATTTTTCCACTATGTGTCACAAGGAGTAACTGTGCCAGGATAGAAAACATCTCTGATCGTCTTCTGGACGTTGCAGGGGGGTCTTCTGAGTGTTTGCAAGAATCAAAAGAAAGTGGTCCAAAATGCCTCCTTTTCGAATTTTAATGTGTCTGGTAAAGACAGGAGCTTGGAAAAGTATTGTTTTCTAGGAATTTGCAAGCTGCGCACACATTCCCAGTGTTGTGCGGCTTTGTTCTTCTCCTTTGGGAAGCTGCCGCTCTCTCCTGCTCTGGGATGTGAGGAGGCGGCTTCTTCGCCAGCAGAGCAGTGTGCCGGTCGTAGAGCATTTTGCCGGTCACAGAGCAGTTCGCCGGTCGCAGAGCATTTTGCCGGTAACCGAGCGGTTTGCCGGGTGCAGATCATTGCGACGGTCAGAGAGCAGTTTGCCAGGTGCAGATCATTGTGCCGATCACAGAGCAGTTTGCTGGGTGCAGATCATTGTAACGGTCACAGAGTACTTTGCCGGTCACAGAGGAGTATGCCGGGTGCAGATCATTGTGCCGGTCACAGAGCAGTGTGCCGGGTGCAGATCATTCTAACGGTCACAGAGGAGTTTGCCGGGTGCAGATCATTGTAATGGTCACAGAGCAGTTTGCCGGTCACAGAGGAGTTTGCCGGGTGCAGATCATTGTGCCGGTCACAGAGCAGTTTGCCGGGTGCAGATCATTGTGCCCGTCACAGAGCAGTTTGCCCAGTGCAGATCATTGTGCCGGTCACAGAGCACTTTGCCTGGTGCAGATCATTGTGCTGGTCACGGATCATTGTGCCGCTTACAGTGCACTCGGGAGCGCGGCTTCTGCCCAAAGAGTCCCGGGACAGGCGCTTAGCCTCGGAGAGTTCCGTATCTTCATTTTTAGCAACTCTTGTCGCCTACATCTTAGCAAAAAGCTTTTTCACAAAGTCTGGCAAGGAGAAACTGTGCCAGGACAGAAGACATCTCTGATCGTCTTCTAGACGTTGCAGGGGGGGTCTTCTGAGTGTTTGCAAGAATCAAAAGAATGTTGTCCAAAATGCCTCCTTTTCGAATTTTAATGTGTCTGGAAAAGGCAGGAGCTTGGAAAAGTATTGTTTTCTAGGAATTTGCAAGCTGCGCACACATTCCCAGTGTTGTGCGGCTTCGTTCTTCTCCTTTCGGAAGCTGCCGCTCTCTCCTGCTCTGGGAGGCGAGGAGGCGGCTTCTTCGCCAGCAGAGCAGTGTGCCGGTCGCAGAGGATTTTGCCGGTCACAGAGCAGTTAACCGGGTGCAGATCATTGTGCCGGTCACAGAGTAGTTAGCCGGGTGCAGATCATTGTGCTGGTCACAGAGCAGTTTGCCGGGTGCAGATCATTGTGCCGGTCACAGAGCAGTTTGCCGGGTGCAGATAATTGTACCGGTCACAGAGTAGTTAGCCGGGTGCAGATCATTGTGCTGGTCACAGAGCAGTTTGCCGGGTGCAGATCATTGTGCTGGTCACAGAGCAGTTTGCCGGGTCCAGATCATTTTGCCGGTCAAAGAGCAGTTTGCCGGGTGCAGATGATTGTGCCGGTCACTGAGCACTTTGTTGGTCACAGAGCAGTTTTCCGGGTGCAGATCATTGTGCTGGGCACAGAGCAGTTTGCCGGGTGCAGATAATTGTGCCAGTCACAGAGTATTTAGCTGGGTGCAGATCATTGTGCTGGTCACAGAGCAGTTTGCCGGCTGCAGATCATTGTGCCAGTCACAGAGCAGTTTGCCAGGTGCAGATCATTGTGCCGGTCACAGAGCAGTTTGCCTGGTGCAGATCATTGTGCCGGTCACAGAGCAGTTTTGCCGGGTGCAGATCATTGTGCCGGTCACAGAGCAGTTTGCCGGGTGCAGATCATTGTGCCGGTCACAGAGCAGTTTGCCGGGTGCAGATCATTTTGCCGGTCAAAGAGCAGTTTGCCTGGTGCAGATCATTGTGCCGGTCACAGATCATTGTGCCGCTCACAGTGCACTCAGGAGCGCGGCTTGTGCCCAAAGAGTCCCGGGACAGGCGCTTAGCCTCTGAGAGTTCCGTATCTTCATTTTTAGCAGTTCTTGTCGCCTACATCTTAGCAAAAAGCTTTTTCGCATAGTCTGGCAAGGAGAAACTGTGCCAGGACACAAAACATCTCTGACCGTCTTCTAGAGGTTGCAGGGGGGGTCTTCTGAGTGTTTGCAAGAATCAGAAGAAAGTTGTCCAATATGCCTCCTTTTCGGATTTTAATGTGTCTGGAAAAGGCAGGAGCTTGGAAGAGTATTGTTTTCTATGAATTTGCAAGGTGCGCACACATTCCCAGTGTTGTGCGGCTTCCTTCTTCTCCTTTCGGAAGCTGCCGCTCTCTCCTGCTCTGGGAGGCGAGGAGGCGGCTTCTTCGCCAGCAGAGCAGTGTGCCGGTCGCAGATCATTTTGCTGGTGACAGAGAAGTTAGCTGTGTGCAGATCATTGTGCCGGTCACAGAGCAGTTTGCCGTGTGCAGATCATTGTGCCGCTCACAGAGTAGTTAGCCGGGTGTAGATCATTGTGCTGGTCACAGGGCAGTTTGCCAGGTGCAGATCATTGTACCGGTCACAGAGCAGTTTTCCGGGTGCAGATCATTGTGCCGGTCACAGAGTACTTTGTTGGTCACAGAGCAGTTTGCCGGGTGCAGATCATTGTGCCGGTCACATAGTGGTTAGCCGGGTGCAGATCATTGTGCTGGACACAGAACAGTTTGCCGGGTTCAGATCATTGTGCCGGTCACAGATCATTGTGCTGCTCACAGTGCACTCGGGAGAGCGGCTTCTGCCCAAAGAGTCCCGGGACAGGCGCTCAGCCTCGGAGAGCTTCGTATCTTCATCTTCAGCCGCTCTTGTCGCCTACATCTCAGGAAAAAGCTTTTTCACAAAGTCTGGCAGGGAGAAACTGTGCCAGGACAGAAAATATCTCCGATCGCCTTCTAGACGTTGCAGGGGGGGGTCTTCTGAGTGTTTGCAAGAATCAAAAGAAAGTTTTCCAAAATGCCTCCTTTTCGAATTTTAATGTGACTGGAAAACGCTGGAGCTTGGAAAAGTATTGTTCTCTATGACTTTGCAAGCTGCGCACACATTCGCAGTGTGGTGCTGCCTCGTTCGTCTCCTTTCGGAAGCCGCCGCTCTCTCCTGCTCTCCGAGGCAAAGATGCGGCTTCATTGCGAGCAGAGCAGTATGCCGGTCGCAGAGCGTTTTGCTGGTCGCAGATCATTGCGCCGGTCGCAGATCATTGTGCCGGTCACAGTGCACTCCTAAGGGCGGCTTCTGCCGAAAGAGTCCCGGGTCAGGCGCTTAGCCTCGGAGAGTTCCGTATCTTCATCTTGAGCAGCTCTTGTCGCCTACATATAAGCAAAAAGCTTTTTCACAAAGTCTGGCAAGGAGAAACTGTGCCTAGACAGAAAACATCTCTGATCGTCTTCTAGACGTTGCAGGGGGGTCTTCTGAGTGTTTGCAAGAATCAAAAAGAAGCGTTCCAAAATTCCTCCTATTCGAATTTTAATGTGTCTGGAAAAGGCAGGAGCTTGGAAAAGTATTGTTTTCTATGAATTTGTGAGCTGCGCACATATTCACAGTGTGGTGCTGCCTTGTTCGTCTCCTTTCACAACCTGCCGCTCTCTCCTGCTCTCGGTGGTGAAGAAGCGGCTTCATTGCGAGCAGAGCAGTTTGCCGGTTTCAAATCATTGTGCTGGTCACAGAGGAGTCTGAATGTTGCAGATCATTGTGCCGGTCACAGAGCAGTTTGCCGGTTGTAGATCATTGTGCCGGTCACAGAGCAGGTTGCGGGTCGCAGATCATTGTGCTGGTCACAGATCATTGTGCCAGTCAGAGATCATCGTGCCGGTCACAGTGCACTCGGCAGCGCGGCTTCTGCCGAAAGAGTCCCAGGACAGGCCCTTCACCTCGGAGAGCTCCGTATCTTCATCTTTAGCAGCTCTTGTCGCCTACATCTTAGCAAAAAGCTTTTTCACATTGTCTGGCAAGGAGAAACTGTGCCAGGACACAAAACATCTCTGATCGTCTTCTAGACGTTGCAGGGGGGGTCTTCTGAGTCTTTGCAAGAATCAAAAGAAAGTTGTCCAAAATGCCTCCTTTTCGAATTTTAATGTGTCTGGAAAAGGCAGGAGCTTGGAAAAGTATTGTTTTCTATGAATTTGCAAGCTGCGCGCACATTCCCAGTTTTGTGCGGCTTCATTCTTCTCCTTTCGGAAGCTGCCGCTCTCTCCTGCTCTCGGAGGCGAAGAAGCGGCTTCTTCGCCAGCAGAGCAGTGTGCCGGTCGCAGAGCAGTTTGCTGGTTGCAGATCATCGTGCCGGTCACAGATCATTGTGCCGCGTGCAGATCATTGTGCCTGTCACAGGGCACTCGGAACCGTGCCTTCTTCCGAAAGAGTCCCGGGACAGGCTCTTAGCCTCTGAGAGCTCCGTATCTTCATCTTTAGTAGCTCTTGTCGCCTACATCTTAGCAAAATGCTTTTTCACAAAGTCTGGCAGGGCGAAACTATGCCAGGACAGAAAACATCTCCGATCGCCTTCTAGACATTGAAGGGGGTCTTCTGAGTGTTTGCAAGAATCAAAAGAAAGTTGTCCAAAATGCCGCCTTTTCGAATTTTAATGTTACTGGAAAAGGCAGGAGCTTGGAAAAGTATTGTTCTCTATGAATTTGCAAGCTGCGCACACATTCGCAGTGTGGTGCTGCCTCGTTCGTCTCCTTTCGGAAGCTGCGTCTCTCTCCTGCTCTCCGAGGCAAAGATGCGGCTTCATTGCGAGCAGAGCTGTATGCCGGTCCCAGAGCGTTTTGCCGGTCGCAGATCATTGCGCCCGTCACAGATCATTGTGCCGGTCACAGTGCACTATGGAGCCCGGCGTCCGGCGAAAGAGTCCCGGGACAGGCGCTTCACCTCGGAGAGCTCCGTATCTTCAACTTTAGCAGCTCTTGTCACCTACATGTTAGCAAAAAGCTTTTTCACATTGTCTGGCAAGGAGAAACTATGCCAGCACAGAAAACATCTCTGATTGTCTTCTAGAAGTTGCAGGGGGGTCTTCTGAGTCTTTGCAAGAATCAAAAGAAAGTTGTCCAAAATGCCTCCTTTTCGAATTTTAATGTGTCTGGAAAAGGCAGGAGCTTGGAAAAGTATTGTTTTCTATGAATTTGCGAGCTGCGCACACATTCCCAGTGTTGTGCGGCTTCGTTCATCTCCTTTCGGAAGCTGCCGCTCTCTCCTGCTGTGGGAGGCGGAGAATCTGCTTCTTCGTGCACAGAGCAGTGTGCCGGTCGCAGAGCATTTTGCTGGTAGCATAGCATTGTGATGTTCGCGGTGCGGTCCGGAGCCCTTCTTCGGTTGAACGACTGCTGGGCCTACCATTTAGCTTTGGAGAGCTCTGTATCTTTTTCTCTAGCGTCTCGTGGCACCTGCATTTGAGCAAAAAGCTTTTTCACTAAGTCCTGCAAGGAATAACTGTGCCAGGACAGAAATCATATCTGATCGTGTTCTAGAAGTTGCACGGCGCTCTGCTGAGTGTTTTGCAAGTAGCAAAAGAATGTTTTCCAAAATGCGTCCTGTTCGAATTTTAATGTGACTGGAAAAGGCAGGAGCGTGGAAAGGTACTATTTTCTAAGAGTTTGCAAGCTGGGCAAACCATCCCCGTGTTGTGCGCCTTTGTTTTTTGCCTTTTGGAAGCCGGTGCTCTCTCCGGCTCCGGGAAGCGAAGAAGCGGCTTCTTTGCATGCAGAGCAGTGTGCCGGTCGCAGAGCATTTTGCCGGTAGCAGAGTATTGTGCGGGTTGCAGAGCATTGTGCTGGTTGTGGTAGGCTCCCAAGCGTGGCTTCTGTTGAAACACTACTGGGACTTACGCTTAGCTTTGGAGAGCTCTGTATCTTCTCTTCCAGCGTCTCTTGGAGCCTACATCTTAGCAAGAGACTTTTCGTGTATTTCTCGCCAAGAGAAAATGTGCCAGGACAGAAATCATCTCTGATCATGTTCTAGAAGTGTCACGGTGGTCTGCAGAGTGTTTTGCAAGAAGCGAAATAAAGTTGTCCAAAATGCCTCCTTTTCGAATTTTAATGTGACTGGAAAAGGCAGGAGAGTGGAGAGGTACTGTTCTCTATGAATTTGCAAGCTGCGCACACAATCCCAATGTTGTGCGGCTTCGTTCTTCGCCTTTGGGAAGCCGCCACCCTCTCCGTCTCCCGGAGGCGAAGAAGCCGCTTCTTCCCGCCCAGAGCAGTGTGCTGGTCGCACGGCATCTTGCCGGTAGCAGAGCATTGTGCTGGTTGCAGGGTGTTGTGCATGTCGCGGTGCTCTATGGAGCGCGGCTTCCGCCGAAAGAGTCCTGGGACTGGCGCTTAGCTTCGGAGAGCTCCGTATCTTCATCTTTAGCAGCTCTTGTCGCCTACATCTTAGCAAAAAGCTTTTTCACAAAGTCTGGCAAGGAGAAACTGTGCCAGGACAGAAAACATCTCCGATCGTCTTCTAGACGTTGCAGGGGGGGTCTTCTGAGTGTTTGCAAGAATCAAAAGAAAGTGTTCCAAAATGCCTCCTTTTCGAATTTTTATGTGACTGGAAAAGTAAGGATCGTGGAAAGGTACTGTTTTCTGAGTTTGCAAGCTGTGGTCACAATGCCAGTGTTGTGCGGCTTCGTTCTTCTCCTTTCGGAAGCTGCCACTCTCTCCGGCTCCCAGAGGCGATAAAGCGGCTTCTTCGCGCCCAGAGCAGTGTGCCGGTCGCAGAGCATTGTGACGGTTGCAAGTGCACTCCGGAGCCTGGCTTCTGCCAAAAGACTCCAGGGACTATCGCTGTCTTGGGAGAGCTCCGTATATTCTTTAGTGTCTCTTGTCGCCTACATCTTAGCAAAAAGGTTTTCCTCTATGTCTTGCAAAGAGAACTTGTGCCAGTTCAAAAACATCACCTGATCTTTCTCTAGAAGTTGCACAGAATTCTGCACAGTGCTTTGCAAGAAGCAAAAGAAAGTTGTCCTAAACTCCTGCAATTCGAATGTTAATGTAATAGAAAAGACAGGTGGGTGGTAAGGCACTGCCCTCTCTCAATTTTTAAGCTCCCCACATGATCCCAATGTCTTGTGGGTTCCTTCTATGCCTTTGGGAAGATGCCGCTCTCTCCGTCTCCCCGAGGCGAAGAAGCGGCTTCTTCGAGCGCAGAGCATTATGCCAGTCGCCGTGCGCCCCAGAGCGCAGCTTCTGCCGAACAACGCCCGGGAAAGGCACTTAGCTTTGGAGAGCTCCGTATCCCTGTCTTCTGCGTCTCTTGTCACCTACATCTTACCAAAAAGCTTTTCCACTCTGTCTTGCAAAAGGAAACTGTGCCAGGACAGAAAACCTTCCCGATCTTGTTCTATTTGTTGCACGGAGGTCTGCAGAGTGTTTTCCAAGAAGCAAAACAAAGTTTTCCAAAACTCCTTCAATTCCAATGGTAATGTAAATGGAAAAGGCAGGAGAGTGCCTTTTCCATTCAAAATTAAATGAAGAGCAATTTTATGCCAGAACATATCTGAGAAACAAAAGAACTAGGATCTTTCAAATGGTTCCCTGTAGTAGAAATGTACTTATATGAATTGTATTCATATAAGTTAAAAGATATGGTTTTGAAAGACTGTATTCTTGCTAATCTTAATTGGATATAGTCTTGTAGATGAAAGATCAAGGAGTCAGATTGGAGCTAGAGAAACACGTCCAGATAATGAAATACAGCAAAGAATTTTTCAAGATAATTAAGCATTCTGGTGGACTGGGCATTTAGGTTCAATCTGCCACACCCATTTACTTTTTGGGACTGAATTGTGGAGTTCTAAACTATACTTGCTGCTGTGCAAAGTAGAAGAGATCCATCCAAATTCTATGGTTAGTTAGAACACTCTCACTCTCGAATGTAATACACTTCATAAGCTATAAATCTGTCTTAGGAACAAAATGAAATAAAGCCGTTATACCATCTTGGAAAGGGAAAACATGTTCAAACTAATTTTTTTCCTTATGTTTTCTTCTTTTTTCTTTTTCTTTTTTTTTCTTTTTTTAATCCCACATTATGTGATTCATAATTTCAACCATTCTGGAATGCTTTCAACAGGTGAACCCAGCATAGTAGTTTTATTACAGGCTCTTGCCCCTTACATGCTTCCTTACAGGTTTGGCACTACTTAGTGTTTTTTTATCTCTTTTCCCAGAGACAATTTTAAAGGACTACTTAACCCTAAAAAATCATAATTTCTCTGGTTTCTCCAAGCTTTTTGAGAAAGTTGTTTTGGCTTTTTTGATTTGTGTTTTTTTTCTTTCTTTCTTTTTTTAATTGCATCATTCCTAATGTCTTCAGATCTACTACAAGAAGTTAAAAATAAATCTTATTTTAAAGAGACTGTTAAAGCTAATGAACTGCCATTCTTGGTATTTGTGTATTTCTAAATCTTTTTATTTCCAAGGTTGCCTTCCTGAATCCTCAGTTTAATGAGAAAACATTGTGTTTATAAAACAGACCCTTCTGCAAATTCGCCTTCATTTTATACAATTTTAATTCAATAAATATTTTTTCATTGAAACATTAAAAGTATAGATTTGACATCATACGTGACCCTTCCATCTGTCTGAACTCTATTTCATTGTGTGAGTTTCTCAGTTACTTCAAATAAAAACAGAACCTTTTCAGTTCACATACCATGTTATCTGAAGAACTCCTGTCTGCTTTCTTCACTTGTTTTAATGGGAAGACAAGGGAAATACCTCCTGAATGTTATCTTTTAGAGTCTACTTTTACCTACCAGTGTGCTTATATGGACTAGAACTGATTTCAGCTTGAAAGAAGGTATTGTCATGATCCGCTCATACCAACGGGGTTGTGATGGTTCTTTAAGTGATCACGGAGTGCAGCAGACAACACGGAATGGGGATTGTAATATCAATCAAAACAAATGCACCTTTATAGAATGACCATAGCAAATGCGTGAAAAGAATTAGGGAGACGAAAAGAATAGAAAAGAAGGGGGAAAAGAGAGAGGGAGTATAGCTACCAAATGTGGAGAGACGCAGTCCTCGTAGTCCAGCTGACAGAGATTGTCTAGTTATGTTTGCAAGATCTCAAAGTCCTGGTTAACTCAAGGTTCTGTCACAGTCCATTGCTGAAGGGGGAAACAGATCTTGAAATGGCTGAGGGGGAACAGATACAAACAAGAAGAAGTCTATTGAAATTGCTGAGGGGGAAAAAAGTATTGAAGACAGCTACAGAGAGTCCATATTCTCAGCAGTATAAGTCAGTATCAGCAGTGAGTGGGACCCATTGTTTCAGGACTGCTTTCTGTGGGAAACCGGTCTAGGTCCAGTGAACACATTTGTAGGCAACACTTCGCAGGCATCCTGCTTCAGTCAGGCCAGCAGCCCTGCATCAGAATTACGGGGGTCTCAGTCTCAGTCCTTGGTAGGGGGGCTTCAATCTCCATCCCTCATGGTGGTAGTGGAGCAGATGAAGGATTTTCCATGGGGGGGGCTGCCAAAGTTGCCTCAGAAAGTCCATCTGGCCAAGAGGTGGGAAAATTCTTGGCCTATTGTCGCGAAGCAGGTGCAAGCATATACGGCGTGTCGCCCCTTCGCAGGCCCTGCTAGAAGCAGTCATTGTAGACAGAGAGGTGAACAATCACTTGGCAGGCCAGAATTCTGCTCAGGGGCCTCAGGACTTTTGGTGCTCATCCACCACGGGCAGGCCAGAATTCCCATCGGGTACTCAGGGTCCTGATATCCGTCTTGTGGACGGTCATGAGACAAATGAGGGGAACTTCAGACCGTCTTTCACAGCACCCAGTGACTCATGACAGTCTTCAAAGGGTCTTCATCAGCAGGGTTCCGTAGTATCATTGTGAAGACTTTAGGACTCGTCATACATTGGTAGCACATCCCAGAAAGCAGAGACAATACGTCAGACAGAAAGAGAGAAGGCAAGGAAAAGAATAGATAGAAAAAGAAGGGGGAAGGAAACAAGAAAAAAATATAATTAATTTAAACATATTATTTTTAAAAAAAATTTTCAAATGATCAAATAATCAAAGGCAATAAAGCAATAAACAAATCAACAACAGTTAATTTAAAATATTTATTTTTTAAAACAATGCACCAAAAATCAAACAATTTTCATATAAACACAAAAGAAAATTGAAGATTATTTCAAAACACATACTCTCATTCATAGTCACCTTGTATCAATAGTCTTGGAGATGTCCATAGTGTGCTGATTAAAAAACCCCAATCAAAACGAAACTCAAAAGCACAATGATTGGATGAGGCATATTATTCAGGACACTTGTGGCAGTGGGTGACCACGCAAAAAGAGTATCCCACCACCTGTGATCAGCATTTTTTCTTACTCTCTCTATGACATGGTATATTTCTTTCACGTTGTGATGAACACTTACCAGGGCTTTCTGTCCATTCTTCTTGAACTTCTCCAATATTTCGATGAAGTCCTGATGAAGCAACAATTGCTTTACCAATGCAATGTTCATCTCAAAGGGAGTAGGCAAATGTCCTGGTTTAGGGCAAATTTGGGAGAAAACCTCTAAAAGGGGCCCCCTCCAGAAAGCAAACCTACACGGCCCCTCCACCCAGTCGGGTCGGGAAGGATTCCTTGGAGACAAGTCGAAACAACCTGTTTATTTAACAGGCAAAGCATCCTCCAGAACACAAAAGGAACAATACCAGATGACACCACTCTTTCACCACTCTGAAAAAGATGACAACTTCAGAAAGTCTCTCTTGGGGGTGGTCGCTCTGTTATCACTCTGTCCTGCGCTGGGGTAGCTGCTGCAGGCCACAAGGTGCAAATTCTCAGTGTTTCCCAGGTCCCAGTCTGGAGCAGGTTTGAATGGGTCCAAAAAAGGGAAAAGAGAAACAGTCCAGGGAAAATTTGGACTGCTTAGCTAAACTAACTAATGAGCAGTAGCAAAAAAGCAAGAGCAAAGCAGGAGCAAAACAGAAGCAAGAGCAAAGCAAAAAGCAAAAGCAGCACCCGTGTACTGCCCAGTCTCTGTGCCCAGCCAGTCATGGGGGAGCAGCTGATAGCCAAACCAAAACAAAACATTTGCTCTTCAGGGCCAGTCTTGAAGGCACAGAACATGATACACAGCTACACATCATAAACATAACACTCGGATGGGGATACCAGTATCATAAGGTCGCCCTAGAACAGTAGTAGTTTTTGAAGTGGTCTTTAATTTGATTGTAAAAGGTAATAGGAGGTAACTGGAGCTTCTGAAGAAAAATCACATCCTGCAATTTTGTAAAGTTACAAGCACAAAAATTTGAATGATTTTTACTATCCACTACTACATTTTCTACCAATACCATATCACAAGCAGTTCTAAATCATGCACACCCATTGCCTATATATTTTAAGAACTGTTTCGAAAGTCTGGGTAGGATGAATTCAAGATGACAGTTATTTTGTTCTGTGTCCAAACAAACGACTTGAGATGTAATTACATTACTTTCACAGATGAAGCCTTGTTTTTGGACAATTCAAGATTCTAAATTAACATTTTGCCATTTTTCACCAGTGTGATGGGCCCATTCTCTATGTTTAGAAAGATAGGGAATAGCTCCATCATGATTTAGCCCTAATGCAACAACAGGAAATTTCAAATGCACTGAGGCTTTGCGTAGCGTTAACACAAGAGTTGTTGGCTGTGTTTGTAATGGGGTCATAATTAAAATTCACTAAATTCCACCAGGATTAGAATTCTCTTTCAAAATCAGTGGCACTGCCCCTAATTATTTTCCAAATTTCACTAGGAAAATTGCCTTCTTCACTTTCTTTAACATTGAGGCATCCACCGACTGCATCGAAATTGTGCCTGGATGTAGCTAAGAGCCAAAGAAAGATTGTTTTGTGTAGCACTGAATGCATCATTTACCAGTTTGTGATGATTGACATTTACCTTTCCCAAGCTGGCAATATGTTTGATAGCAAGCACTGTTGTGTTTCCAAAGCCAACAAGGATGATTGCAGTGGTTGTTTTAATTCGGTCAATTCTCTATTTCTGGCAGCTAGTTTATCCATTAGTACTTCTGAATGAATACTATTTAGAATTCCCAAACTTGTTCCCACAACACCAGTTATGTCTCCTAGTGTCTGTTTTTAAAGTGAAACAGGACTTTCCGTTTTTGCAGCCAGGTGGTCCAACACTCAAAGGAAGTCTGCAAAAAAGGCGAACAGGCCGGCTGAATTTCTGAGACCTTGTTTTGCATCCTCAGCAATTTAACTTGTTTAAGAGACCATGCCAGATTGAACAATATGTGTTGTTGACCAGTTTCCTGATTATATATGGTCCAATTTCAAAACTTCTCGGGCTAAACATAAGCAGTGGATTCTGATCACAGAGTCAGTCTCCCCGTCTCTCTCCATCCCCGACAATGTAATATTTTTGTTTTCTTTTTTCCTTTTTTTTTTAAATACTTCCTTAAGATTAAAGCATTACACAGAAAAGTATGTAAGGTTAAAATACTTTTGAGATGACTCGCCTTGAAATACTTGCAGCTACTGCTAAGGCCCATTGGCCAATTCCTGCTTCATTTCTGAGAAACTATAAAATTCCCATCTGTATTTTAGTTCTAACAATCTGTTGTTATGGTGGAGATGAAAATAATTAACAATTTTTGAATCTGTAGGGATGTATTTACCATTTTGTAGCTGCCTTTTCAGTCTCTGAGCCATTAATGAAAAAAGGAGAAGTATCGACACTGTTTTCCCCCTGTGGACAATGCACTACTGTCCACATGCTCAGATTCAAAGCCAAACAATCCTCTCTGGCCTCATTGGGAGGAATTATCTGGATTCAAAATACTAGACTAGTATTTGATTTCCACCATCACAGTCCATCGCGCAGCTTCTATCATAGGCATTTCAATATTTAATACTCCTCTCTGTTTACTGCGCAAAGCTCTTTCAGAATTATGGTGATGCCCACTATCTCACCAGACATGGTGTTTGCACCAAATCTTCCACTGAAAGGAGTTGTAGAAAAGGCAAGCCAGGGCAGTGATTTCTGTTGCTCACTTGCAATACCCACAAATCAAAGGTTCAGCCTAATTTAATGCTGAAAACCAAAATGCTTTCAAAGGATACAAAAAAATCATCATTCAATACTGCAGTTCGGTATTCAGGACTAGAGCACGTTCCACAGTCTGACAGAATTATCGCTGTTTAGCTGTGTGAAGAGAAGCTTGCATGGAGACCTCACAACACCTTCCGGTGTCTGAAGGGAAGCAAGAGAGGGGCTCTTCATTAGGAACTATGGAGACAGGACAATGGGCAATGGCTTCAAACTGAAAAATGTCAAGTTTAAATTAGATACTAAGAAGAAATTCTTCCCTGTGAGAGTAGTGAGGCATTGGCACAGCTTGCTCAGAGAAGTTATGGACACCCCAACCTGGTGTTCAAGGCCAGGCTGGATGGGGCGCTGAGCAACATGGGCAAGTAAAAGTTGTCCTTGCCCATGTCAGAGGATTGGAACTAGATGGCCTTTATGGTCTTTCTCAACCCCGGCCATTTTATGATTCTGTGATTCTGCTATGGTAGCGCTCAGGAAGGAGCATGTTCTGCATGTTGGCCATTTCCAATACAGTGTTGGTTCTAGGTGCCATACACTAGCTTGCTACCTGAAAAGTCTGTCAGAATGAAGAACATATCTATATATATATTATACACATAATAAATGAACAAATGGGTTTGCACATTTGTCCACTAAGTTGCTGATGAGATTGTTGTGAAGTTTCTTTTGGTTTTCTTGTTTGCTGATGAGGCCAACTCTCCTTGAGTCAGCAGCCTCAAAGGCAGCTTGTGCCTCCTCCTCCCTCCTCCTTCTTTCAATTTCTTTCTGTCAACAATTTATTGTCATTTTCCGTTTCATACCTAAAAATCCCTGCATGCTTCTGGGTTTTCTCCCTTTTTATAGAGATCTTCTTCCATCCCTGACAATCCATACTTTTCATAACATAAGGGCATGTTTGAAGGCATAAAAGACTTTGATTTCTTATTATATCTATGGGAATTTCGTTCATAACTTCATGCCTTTTCACAGAAACAGTAGGGAATTTATAGCTTGTTCCTTGAAGTACATCAGGAAGAGAAGGAAAAATTAATCCTGTGGAGTGGAAAAGTTGTTATCTATTTTTTTCCAAGAACTACCCCAAAAATGCAGGGGGTGATGATGCCTGGCTAGATGAGTTTCCGTAAGGACTCTGTGCTGAGGTCTCAGAAGAATAGGGAAGCATATGTGTTTGTAAAGTGGAATGTCTGTTAGGCACTTCCCTCTTCAAAGCAGTGTTTTCCATGCCAAGACCACAACAAAGAAAAAAAAAGACAGGTGTGACTCTGCATTCAAATCATGCAATGTTCCCAGAAGTTAATTTCTCTCTTCTGTAGGACTGACTTCTATGAAGATACACAGTAAAGTGTAGCAAATGTCTATTTTCATTTACGTTTACCCTTTGTCTAATAATAACCTCAACTATAAAAATAATGGTTGCTTTCCTCACTCAGACATCTACACTCCTGTGGTTTTAATCCAGCTGAAGTTACCCATCATTGACAACAAGTTTGCTATTAGGTCTCTGATCACACAGATGCTTCTCATGCCAGTAACAAACCCATTGCAGTATCAGCTTCTAGACAGCACCCTACCCATGCAAAGTCTTCCCTCTTCAACGATTCTACACTTGTTTCATTTGTGAAAAGATAAATACACAAAGCAAGTTGTTGTGCTATTGAAATGTGCCCTGTCAATACCTTTTCCTTCTCTCCAAGGAGTTATAAATATGTGGGAAAGGCAAAGTCATTCCAAAAAGCGAATGAATTGCCCCTATATTCTAATAAGAGGCCACTCTTTGCATAATCACAACTGTTCTGCAGCAGATTTTCTTTTTTTTATGTCTCTGCCTTACCATCCAAACAATTGACTGAGGAATACTTTTTCTTCTTGGTTTTGGTTGGAGGTTGCTGTTATATTGCTCTGCACCAGTGGTTCCAGACTCCACTCCGGACCGTTGTAGTCCCTGGGTTGATAGACAGGGACCTGCAATTATCACCTTCCAGCTTGGGCTGCAAGTATCTCATTAATCAGGAGTTAGGCTGTGTGAGGATCAGACCAAATGAGCTGTCTAGACCCAGCAGTTTTGAACTCCCTATAAAAGTAAGCTCTGAACAATAAAACAGGCTCTTTGTCACAAGGACCTCTGGAGTCTGTATCACCTCTCTCTCCAAGACACACCCCTCACCATAACACTCCTCTGCTCTCACTGCATGTGTGTGTGAGCACACACATCTCATTGATGACACATAAACTTCTGTCTACCTGTTCCACAGCTGGGACATTCGATCTTTCCTTAGACAGGCAGTGTTTGCATGATCTAGCCAGAAAACCCCACTTCCAAAGACACTGAAAAACACTCAAGTTTGAATTTCCTGAGGGAACTGGAAGAGGTGTGGGAATTGGAAAGATAGAAATATTCACAGACTCAAGAACATTTGATTTACATCCTTAGAAGAACCATAGATTGATGTGAAAGCAAGGTACACAGACGCTGAACAGAGAAATTATCAACTTATGTTTCTATAGTTGTAAGACTCTGCCTTCAGTAAGTAAGAAACTGTATTAGATAAGATAATGAAGTGTATTCTCACCTGACTGTGAACGAGCTCTTTCTTAACTTCTGCAATGAGGTACACTGCACACAACATACTGGTCTCTGCTGCTTCATTCTGTGATCTGCACAGAACTGAAGCTCAGTGAAGCCATTCACCTTTGCCTCTTTTCAGCATCTGTGCTGCACGAATGCACTGTGACATCCCCCTGGATCTTTTGTCCTTGCGAGGCTGCAATGTGTGCACCGGTACTTCAAGTTAAGAAGGAGTGGACAGAGAACACTGCAATCTGACAGTGTTTTGCTGGTTGTATAGGAAAGAGGACTGCCCCTTGAATGTGTTGCAAATACAAATTTCGACCAGTTTCAGGGGTACGTTCCAGCCAAGCTTCTTGTTCTGGCATATTTTCTCTTTGAAATACTTTCCAGTATGATTCAGATGACAAGAGACGCAGAATACGAGGCTACGTACTCTTGAGAATGTGTCTGGCCTGAGAGTCTTTTGGCAGAAGCAGTGCACTAGAGCCCCTCGCTGCTGTCACAATTATCTGTGTGAGAAATGGATGCCTATTCCCCTCCGAGAGAGTAAAAGCAGGACTGGTTAAAAGAGTCGAAGAACAAAGCCACAGGGCACCGGGCTGGTGGCTGCAGTGTACTGGCTGTAAAAGGAGCGTGGCTGTTACTGGTCTACCAACCAAACTCACAGTGGTAGTAGTAAAGATTAAAGTTCAGCAAGAGCTACTTGTGCAGCTACCTATGCCTCTTCCAACCCCTCTGTGGAAAAAACTGTGCCTATCTTTCTGTTCTGAAATCCAGAGAACACAATGGTAGATGCAGGGAAGGACACAGTGCTCTGGTGAGTTTGATGTGGCTTACGTGGGGTAGGCGGAAGGTGCAGCCCAAGGCTCGCTTGTATTTCTAGAGCCTTTTTCTATGCAAACAGCTACTGGACGTTTGCAACAAAGATGTGAGAGTGAAAAAGTGAGGGCAGGTCTATGTGGGAAACAAGGTAGGAGGTACTTTGAGAACATCTTATGTGTTGACACTTCCACCTGCGTGACCTCTAGCTGCTTGGACACTATGACAATGAACGAATGTGAAAATATTTGCGCTGCAAACATCATTTGGCACAAGAAAGGGGGTAGGTTGGCAAATGCCTTCTGTCCTGGCCCATCGGTCAGTCAGAACTGCAGGAAACGCTTGGCTGTAACGATAGTCTGCCACTTTGAGAGAATGTGCTGATGCTATATATGTATCTTTGAGAAGGAACGTGCGAATCACTAGTGTGTTTTGTTTAGTTGACAGATTGCAAAGGGACTGTTATGGCCAGCACTGCCTTTTTGTTGTAGGACTTTTTCTTTGAGAGCAGTTGCTGGACATTTTGAAGCGGTTTGGGTTCTTCAAGAGTTCAAGTGCAAGGTGGTACATAGATCTTGAGGGAAAGTGCATATCTCCAGCAAGCTGGATGCAGTTCAGTGGGTGCCAGTTACATGTTGAGTAGCTGATGGCACAGAAAACATTCTAAAAGGAAGAGGCCGTGTTGTAATCGCCTTTTATTTTTAAGCTTATAAAATGCAGAGCCAACAATGAAATTATTCCTCTTCCTTCTCTGCTACATGCAGGATCACATTCTGTCAGTTCCCAGGAGTCAGGATCCACAGCGGAGCTCTTGCCCCCACACTGCTCCCACACAAAGAGGACTGGGCTAGAAAAGCACTTGTCTTTTCCTGGGCACTGTCAATGCTCATCAAAATAACCACACCATGGCGTTGTCGACTCACAAAACAAGGACATGCACCGAGTCCAGCTCAAAAACACCCCCAGGACATAGCCAAGTCAGCAACATCCCTGGTCTCAAATCAGCTGTGTCAGAAAAAAAAAATTCACCAATCTTCCCCCTTCCAAGTGGATACTCCTCTTTGCACAACACTCAAAGGCCAACACCAGCTCTTCTGCCCTAACAAACATTTTCACTCTCATAGAGTCTGGTAACAAGCTTGAAAACATCTGCCAAAAATAGAGCTCGCAAAACTGTCAATGGAGAAAACTCTTTGCTGCCTACAATTTCAATTGCACCCATCAAACTACAAACACACACGCTGCTATTGCCCCTTTCCTTCTCAGCTCTAGGTACCATCATAAGCCTTCAGTCTCATATAGTCAGGATCCAAATGGAGTGGCGCCAGGGACCGCTCACACAAAGATACAAAAAGATACAAGGGACAAAAACCCGTCCTGCAGAGGCTTGGCCTTTACACTCCCACTGACAGTTCAACAAATCTAACCCAGAGAACAGCCTGTTGGGAAAAGCCTTTCAATTCACTGAAACCACCCAAAGTGCCCATCCAAACTTGCTTTCTTTGCCAAAGAGAGGAACTAGAAGCCCATCTCAAAAGAAATGGCATCTTCTCCTCCAAAATCCAAAACATCCAGAGACTGATCTTACATAAAGATCTTATATAAAGGTGCCAGAACACTGATATTGGTCATTACCTATGCAGGGCACTAGATACGCTGCACACCAAGACCCAGTGTGGGTCTTTACCTTGTCCAAAAGAAGTGTGCTGGCAGAATTTCAAGAAGGCTGTCTCAAGGAAGTGAAAACACATGCCAAATGGATTCTTTCAGGAGGAAGACTGCCTTCCAAAGATGGATACAGACTCCATGATTGTACAAATTGAGTCAGTGCTTCCAAATCAAATATGCCAGGATAGAAGGTTGCTGCCGCCCTTAAGCTGCATGATATAACTTCTTATCTGCACCTCCAACACTGGGGTGAAATTCTTTCCTTCCCATGAGAAAGCATTGTTGTTCTCTTTCAGGGATTTACCCAGCAAAAGTTGCATACCGCGTCCTGTAGTAGATTCTCTGGACATGGGCAGAGCCCCATGGAGAATGGAACAAAAGGAGTGATGAGACAGCAATATTACTTCCTGACTTCTTGACCACTACCCCAAAACCTATCCCTGTAACCCTATAGGCTATGTTACTCTAACCCTTACCCATTGGTTAAATTCTGGATCCTCTCCAATCCTATAAAAGGAGCATATTTTAGCCCATTCGGCGGAAGAAGAGCTGACCCAGGACCCTTTCGCACCTCTCCTGAATAAAGCCATCTCTGCGGAACACCCGAGGCCTCCTTCTCCTCTCTCCGTCTGCTGCAGCCTACCGCCCAGGCAAACTTACCTTACGAGCAGAGCTGAAATCACAAAAGAGCTTGCAATCACTTTTCCTATCAGCTCGCTAAGGGGTTTAGCCCAAGGCATCCGGCCTGAGCTATGCCTGGCATCTCGGGCTCCCTGTCCCCCTGGGGACTGGGCTCCCGGGCTCCCGATATTAATAAGGCCTACAAAAGGCGGTATTAATAAGTGGCCCCAACGAGATCGGACAACTGACCCTGTCGTTTGAGCAGCGAATGCCTCAGGCATTCTGTATCTGCCGGTTGGGAGCCGCTTCCTCCTGAAGATAAGAGGTCTCTGTTTTAGAAGATTATCTCCCAGGAGGGGTTGGATTCGACCCTCACAAATCAGATCTGAACGTAAAGTTTCGAGGAGAACCAACGCAGCAGACCCTTCCAGCAGATCTGCGGACCCCCAACTTAGCTGAAGAAGTGTAAGTATTGCGCACATTCTTTCTGGGTCCTAAAAAACTTTTTTCTCATTTTTTTTTCTTTTTCTTTCTTGTTTTTTCTGCTGAAAGGTCTAAAAGCTAATATGGGCTCTAATTTTAGTACCCTAAAACCACCTGAAAGTGAGAGAGAAATATATTTAACCATCTTAGAAATCTTATCTGCTAACAACCTTTCTTTTTCTAATGGCAAGCTCTCAAAATCTACACTTAAAAAATTCGTAACATGGATAATTTCGCGGTTTCCTGACACTGATAAGAATTTAATCACGGAAAATTCCTTTTGGGATAGAATTGGTAACACAATTTATCACTTACAAACAAAAGAGGACTTTTCTGTAACTAAGTTTCTGCCTTTATTTCATGTAATAACAAAAATAATTGAAAAATCTAACAGGAAAAACGTGGTAACGCAGCTAACTCCCTCTTCAAATGCTAATCAGACTGATAAGGAACCATCTCAGGAATGCAGCTTGCATTCCGAAGACACTAACGTCCCCCCCATCCCCCCACCTCTCCCGAGGCAGAAGCTGAGCTGATAACTACAGTCAGCCACCCCCCTCCCCCGTCTATGGGCTCCCCGCTGCCCGAACCCCCACACACAGCCTTATCTATACACCCAAGCAATCCCCCTCCCCCCGCAACAACTCATCCCACCCCTCCAGTCATAGGGGCCTTGTATCCGGCCTCTGTAGTCCTTTCCGCCGCTTCGGACATTTCTGCTTTCCCCCCGCTTCTCCCCAACTCCCCCGCGCCGGCACTCCTCCTCCCCGCTGCGGCCCCCCCCCATCGTCCCCGCCCCCGCGCCGGCCCTGTCCCTTCCCACCGCTCCCTCCCCGCCCCCCTCCCCACCCCCGCGCCGCATCTGTCCCTCCCCGCCGCGCACCCTGCCACCGCACCCCCCGCCCTTCTCCCTGCCTCTGTGCTAAATCTGTCCTTTCCCGCTGCTATGTCCCCCCCACCCCCTCCCCCCATCCTCGCTCCCGCCGCCTCCGTCCCCGCCGCCCCCGTTCCCCCCACCGCTGCCGCTTCCCCCCCCAGCGCCACCATGCCCGCGGGTACGCCCGCCTCCCTCCTTTGCACCTGCCCGTCATGGCAGGGTGTCCCCACATTCCAGTTCACCACCCCCCCATCGCGGTAGCCCACACCGTTCCCTCCACCTCCTCATCTCCACTCCCCCATGCCCCCATCTCCACCCCCAGTTCGCACAACTCCACACTGACCCTCAGTGTCACCCGACCGCAATCCCAGAGACCCCCCGCAGTGCTACCCCCCCACACCCAGCCCGGTGCATGCTGCGCTGCCACTGCAGCTCCAATAGCGCCTCCCCCCGGCCTGGTGATGCCTAGCGCCCCCCCACAGTCACTGAAAGCCTTGAAAAAAGCCTCAAAACGCCAAAAAAAAGCCTAGGACGCGAATTGCACCCTCCCCCCAGTCCTCCTCAGAGGAACAGGGCACCTGCAGTGATTCTGATTCTGACAATATGGATATTGATCCATGGGCTCTCATTAAGATAGAGGCAACAAAGGCAGGTGATTGGGAGCTGGCACAAAAAATTAACGCTTTCCCTGTAGAATACAAACAGGGCAGAAAGGTGGTGAGTCCACCATAAAGACATGGAAGCCCAATTCAAATAAGGAACTCGTACAACTGAGAAATATAGCCAAAGAGCATGGCAGAAGCTCAAATATTTTTAGAAATTTCCTAGAAGCTATGTTCTCAGCACATGTCTTACTTCCCCATGATATAAAAAATATTGTACACTGCCTCCTGTCCCCAGCAGAATATATGTTATGGGACAGGCATTGGAAAAAACAACTGAAAACATTATCAGACTCATATTCTGCAGATGCTAATAAAACGAACTTCACAGTGGAACAACTGGCCGGTGAAGGTAATTTACAGAAACCAGGTGACCAGTTGGAAACCTTGAATAGAGAAGCCCTGCAAGACATTGCACTTGCAGCAAAAACCTCCTTACTTCTCATGCATGATGAGTCAATGCCAACAATGCGTTTTTCTACTATTAAACAAGGGATAGATGAAAGTTTTATCAAATTTGTGGACAGACTAAAAGATGCTCTGGAGAAACAGATAGAAAGCACAGAGGCAAGGAAGGAACTCTTATGTAAGCTTGCCTTGAGTAACTCAAATGAAAAATGGAAAGCCATTTTGAGGTCTCTACCAGTGGATACAGACCCTACCACAGAGCAAATGCTGGAATGCTGTACATGTCACATGTCCACTGAAAACACAGTGGCCCAAGCAGTTGCTAAGGGTATTGCTGAAGGAGTTTCTGGTGCATATGCAGTCATAGGTTCTAAAGAACAAGCTAAATGCTATCACTGTGGGGAGCTTGGACATTACATAAAAGACTGCCTAGAAAGGTCACCTCCCCAATACCACCCGAACTCTTATCAAAGACCCCAGAATCAGCAGCGTTACCAGCAGCGGCCTTTAAACTCCTCGCTCAGCCCGGTCGAGCCCCGGGTGCTGACATCAAATCAAAGGCCACCCAGACCCAACAACGTGCCATCCCAGGATGTCCCAGACCACAAGAAGAGGATCCAACACATGGGACGACCCAGACCGGAACCTGCCGGCAATTGGTAACTGCTTTGTCCATTGACTTTAATAATGAAAATGTTTACCGTGTTCCCACAGGCAAGTATGGGCCAAAAGGTGGTCCTTCAGACATTTTAATTATAGGAGACTCTCTTAATAGCCCAAAGGAAATCTTCGTTGTTCCAGAAGTGCTGACAGTGCAGCCAGGACAAGAGATTCTCGTCCAGGTATACTTCATGGACTTACCATTTTTTCTTTCAAAGGGAACTCCAATAGCACAAGCATTTTTACTCCCAAAGGATCTGTTACGTGGAGAGAGAGAAAAACTCTACAACTTTGTTAAAGTTGTAAAGTTGGTACGTTTATTACAGTGTTGGACGCATGTGGGAATCATTTTCTTAAAATGACGTGTACTTCTGTGAACTCTAGACTTTTTTATTTTTTTACAAATGTATACACACATAATTTCACAGTAGATTCATACATATTCATTTTACAAGTTTTGTAGTGACTTTTGCTGCTAGTTCTTCTTTATCAGAAAGAATTCTTAGGTTAGGCTGATTTGTTCTTATAGTAGTTTCTGTCTCTCTTTATCTCTCTTCGCTGTCTTCTTCTTTCTCTTCTTGTCTTTCACTGAAGCAGCTTTTCCCTTTGGTCTTGGCTTTACACAGAAAGGCACTTTTCATCTTTTTTTACTCTGGGGGTTTTTACTATGCTTAATTTCTTTTTTTTTTTAGAAAATAAGTAAATTTTTTTATTTAATGTAAATTTTTATTGTAATAAGTGTTTCTCAATGTTTTATTATGTACATTTGAAAAGGAGGTTAATATTGTTACTTGTCGTATTTTATAATTTTATATTAGTAATATAGTAGATAAACTTATTTTAACTAATATTATCTCTACATTATTTTGTTCTAACAGGATGGCCTGGTATTCTAGGAACTTTTGTGGTGAGAGTTAGTGGTTGCTCTTTACTGTTAGTACTGTGGACACTGTGTGGGACACTAGTACAGTCATTTTGTTTTAGGGTAAACTTGGGTGTTCTTTGAATATTTAGTATGACTGCTGCTACAGTTTTGAGGTAACTTGGCTATCTTTTGGTTGTTGCATCTAATTGTTTAGAGAAGTAAGTAACTGTCTTCTGGTATGGACTCAAGTCTTGAGTTAGCATTTTTAGGGCAATTCATTCATGGGAAAATAGAAAGAATGGTTTACTCACATCTGGAAGTTTCAAAGCTGGAGTTGACATGAGGGCACTCTTGAGTTGGTGAAATGTTCGTGTGGTTCTTTTTGTCTACTGGAGATTTTTGTTTCTATTGGCAATAAGAGTATAGAGGGGTTTGACGAGTAGTTTATAATTATAAACTCACAGTTGGTATTACTTTGTTATGTTTAAGAAGGTTCAGAGTTTTTTCATTGTCTGGGGTTTTGGGGTTTGGCATATGGCTTTTCTGTTTTAAAGTCTGTTGTCTAGCACTCACTTTGTACTTCAGGTAGATTACTTTCTGTTTTACTGTTTGTGGGGTTTTTTTTATACTCTGTATTTTTGGAGTCTTAGGAAATTTGAAAGGTTTACTGTCTAGGCTATACATGTTTCTTGAGTGGCTATTAGATGATTTTTTACATATTGTAACATCTTGTATTCTTCTTGTGGAGCTCTCTGGGACTCTGGGTTTCTGTAAGTTGTTTTTCAATTGGGGTGGCAGAATTTCTGAAGTTTTCAGGCACATGGACTATGTAAGTTGTGTCATTTGGATGCAAAAATTTTCTGGCTGGTTTCGTGGATAGGGAGGTAAAAGAAGATATCTCTCAGGTCTAAAACAGTGAACTAGGTTAGCTTAGGTGTTAAACAAGTTAGTAAAGTATATGGATTTGTTACTACAGTGTATAAATTCTTTGTTATCTTATTGACAGTTTTTAATTTAGTACTATTAATTATTGGGTTGATTCTTTTTCTGTCTTCTTTTTGAGGGGGTATTGTTCAATTTTCACTGGTTGTGTTCTTTTTTTTAAGTTTGATTACTATGGGGTGGCATTTTCACTTTCTTTAGTACAGCAGAAACTTATACTCTTGAAAATATTTATTTACTTATTTTAATATTTTTCTACTAATGTTCTTTTTAATTTTAATGGTTGTTAATGTTAAGTTTAACATGTTTATATTATTTGTTTTTAGAGTAACTTCTTCATTTGAGAATGTTTAGTGAACATATACAAAAGTCTTTAAGTATACATGTTACTTTAAAGATTTTACAAAGGTATGCTTTTTCAGATTGGTTAGTTGTTCTTTACACTACAATATAAACATTTTCTACGGGTACTAAAGTTTTATTTAAAACTGAATATATGGTTTTTGTATCAACTAAAATTTTACTTTGTTTTTTCTCTCCTACTTCAGTTTCTTTAGTTGTGTGAAGTTATTTGTCAATTACTCTAGATTTAATGATGCATTATAGCTCTTAAGCATTCTAGGAATTTAGATGAAATCTCAGAAGGTTTTTGCTTGGGGAAATATAAGGTAGACTAATTTATGGTTTTTTTTTTTTTTTGAATGGTTCTTCTTATTTTTGTTGTTATTTAGTCTTGATAATTTGCTGATATCTTAGTAATCTTTTGTCATGTCTCTAAATCAAGAGTGGTAAATAGAACTTTAATCATTAATTTCTTTTTTTTGGTCTTACTGCCTCTCGTAGTAGGGGCTTGTTTCTTTGGATTGTTAAGGGGGGGGTGGATATAGTTTTGGAGTTTGAGTTTTCTCCCTTTTTGGGGAGGTCATCTTTACTTTTTTTTTTCACTTTAGGAGGAGTTTTTTAATAGATTATGTGTACTTATTTTATGAACTATAATTACTTTGTATTTCAGTATGATAATCTTTGTCTGATTTCATACATTGTTATCTTATGTTGTATGTTGAACATTATGTTTATTTGTCTTCTCTTTACTTTGTTTTTTTTCCAAGGGCTAAGATTTCACAGTTTCTTTGTTATTTTGGGTGATTTCTTAAAATAAAAAACATATTAGTATACAAAACTTCATTTCATTTACTTTCTTGTTTTAAAACAGCATTAATTGCAATGAGGTATTATAAACTTTTTTATTTTTTGAGTTGCTCTTACTGGCAATGTTGTTCTAGTGGCCTTTTCTCTTAAAAGGGGCTCTTTGTTCTGGTCAGTTTTCATAATTTTTTTCTCTTTATGTTATTTTGTTCTTTTTTAAGTTTCACAGTGTCTTTTCTTAGTTTTTTCTCACACAGATTTTTAGGTGGTAGATATCAGATGTGATTACTCACACAAAAGTTTTAAGATTTTAGGTTCTGATTAGAAAACTTCAATTTATATTTCGGGCATGTGTTCTGACATTTATTAGAACAGTAATACTAGTGTCTTTCTCATACTGTAGCATTTTTTGATGTATCAAAAGCTCTTAGAAATTTTTGTAGAGGTATGTTATTTTATTTAGAGTTCTACAGGGAACTCTAAATTTCTACTGCTTTGGAAAAGGCTGGGTTTGTTACAGCAAAAATTTTGATATGTTTGCAAATAGAGACGCATATATTTATCTCGAGTTTACTAGAGCTAGGTTTTGGATTGTTGTGGGGGGGAATTCTTGTAATTTTTAAAATTTGTTTTATTACAGTTAAATATAAATCACTACACTATAGTTCTTCTGTGTAAAATGTTTCTTTTGTTGTAAATAAGATTTTAAAATTTTTGTAAACACAAATACTACTGTATGGGGGAAGAACTACATAAAATCTCTGGGAAAGAGTATATCTCTTGAAGTGTTCACTTTTTTTAACACAACACAGCATATAATAATTTTGGGTTTTTTGGACATAATCAAAATAATAGTACACAGTAAAAATTTTAGAGATTAAGTTTAAATTCTAGGGCAGAGAAATTTTTCGAGTTCATACTCACGGTTAAAATGTGTCAAATTTACACACATTACTACATTTAAACACAATAAATATTTTTACTACTGTTTACGTTTCTCTACTTTTTCTACTTCACTGTGGGGTACTCTTTGCTTCTACATTTTGTTTCAGTTGGCGCTTCAAGTTTTTCTCGGTTACTTCAGACACGGGTAGAACTCACTTTTTTGCGCCATGGGTGAGTTCACTTGTTTGTTTTCTCTTTTACATTTTACAAGTTCATACGATTACAGACACATTAACATTAACTACACAATGTATTAATTATACGATAATATAGTGTCCGGACACTACACACACACACACACACACACACACACTCTCGCTCTATCAGGAGTGAACTTTTTTCATACACGGGTCTACTTGACTCTCCTAGGGTCGCTACGGCCGCCTTATTAGCAGTGGAACCCCCTCTCCTCGTTAGTTGTTTTTCTGCTGTGCTATCAGCTGCAACTACGGGCCCAGCACTCAGACGTTTCTGAGTGACTTACTCAGTTATCTTACAATTCACCTTTTCCTCCCCCCCTGGGGTTTTTCTTAATATATACCTTATCCTCCACAGGCCAGCAGGTTCTTTGTCTTTGTAGGTGGCAAGCCGAGATGAGCGGAGCCCCCCTCCTGGAAGATCTTGGGGCATGCCTGGGAAGTCCGTCTGTCCCTCCGCCCCTGCGGGGACAGAGATCTCCTGCCCTGGCTTGCCAAAATGTTACAGAGAGAGAGAGAGAAAAACTCTACAACTTTGTGAAAGTTGTAAAGCTGGTATGTTTATTACAGCGCTGGATGCATGTGGGAATCATTCTCCTAAAATGACATGCGTACTTCTGTGAACTCCAGACTTCTTTTTATCTCTCTTACAAATGCATACGCATACAATTTCACAATAGGCTCATACATATTCATTTTACAAGTTTCGCAGTGAATTTGCTGCTAGTTCTTCTTTAGAAAGAATTCCTAGGTCAGGCTGACCTGCTCTCACAGCAGTTTCTGTCTCTCTTTATCTCTCTTTGCTGTCTTCTTCTTTATCTTCTTGTCTTTCACTGAAGCAGCTTTTCCCTTTGGTCTTGGCTTTACACAGAGAGGCACTTTTCACCTTTTTTCACTCCGGGAGTTTTTACTATGCTTCAGATCACAGGGAACAGATTGCTCTCAACCCTACAGCAATGTGGGCACAAGTTGTGGGACCAAGCAAGCCTATCATCGAGTGCGGCCTTACCTGCAAAGGAGAGAAGACCCACCTACCAGGGATGCTGGACACCGGTGCTGATGTGACCATCATTGCCCACTCAGAATGGCCAGCACACTGGGATCTACAACCTGTTGCAGGCATGATTTCCGGGATTGGCAGAGCTACAGTATCCATGAGAAGCAAGGACAACATCCTCGTTGAAGGGCCTGAAGGCAAGCTGGCAACCATCCGCCCATTCGTGGTAAGGGCCCCCATCACCCTTTGGGGCCGAGATATTTTAACTCAGTGGGGAGCTTCCCTACGTATTCCAACACGGGATTTCTAATCGGGGTCACTGAGCAAAGTGCGCTGCCGGAAACACCCCGTCTCACCTGGAAACGCCACTAGCCGATCTGGATCGAACAGTGGCCCCTATCTAAAGTTAAACTGCACGCCCTAAACACTCTTGTGGAAGAACAGCTCGCAAAAGGCCACATAGTAGAGTCCAACAGCCCTTGGAACTCTCCAGTCTTCGTCCTACCAAAGCCTGGGACCAACAGGTGGAGGCTCCTCCATGACCTTCGCAAAATCAACGTGGTCATCAAGGACATGGGACCTCTCCAGCCTGGCCTGCCCTCCCCATCAATGCTGTCTAGAGACTGGACGCTTGCTATCATAGACATTAAGGACTGTTTCTTCAGCATTCCACTGCATCCAGAAGACGCTCCAAGGTTTGCTTTCTCCATTCCCTCTCTTAACAAGGAAGCTCCGCTCAAAAGATATCATTGGTGTTATTTGCCTCAAGGACTGAAATGTTTGCCGAGTATTTGTCAGTGGTATGTGGCTCATATCCTGTCTCCCATTCGGAAATCATTTCCAGATGCTGTTATTCTTCATTATATGGACGACATTCTAGTGTGCGCTTCAGAAAAAGCTTACTTGGACAAAACTGTTAAAAAGACTATCGAATCTATTGAAAAGGCAGGAACGGAGATCCGTGAGGACAAAATACAGTACACCAACCCATGGACTTATCTTGGAGTCCAGATCCAAGAAAGAACCATCGCACTCCAGCAGATCACCATAAACAATGACCCAAAAACCCTGAGGGACTTGCACAGCCTGTGCGGATCTATCAATTGGGTATGTCCACTGCTAGGAATTACAACAGAGGACCTGGCTCCCCTGTTCAATCTCCTTCATGGGCCAAAAAACCTAGACTCTCCCTGCACTCTCACGGAAGAAGCCAGAGGTGCCATCACCAAAGTCCAGGAAGCCCTGTCTACACGCAAAGCGCATCGCTTCGCGCCCAGCCTACCTTTCCAGTTCATCATCCTGGGAAAAGCACCACAACTCCATGGACTGATTTTCCAATGGGACTCTCAGCTTTGAGACTCTGCTGATACTGGAATGGATTTTTACAAGCAGCCAGCCCACCAAGACACTTACCACCTACCAGGAGGTTATAGCACATCTTATAAAAAAGTCTAGAACGCGCCTTTGCTCTCTTTCAGGTTGTGAGTTCGAATGCATATACTTGCCAATAACCCTTACAGACTTTGAGGATTTGATGCAGACTAATGAGAGTCTCCAATTTGCCCTAGACAGCTATACGGGTCAAACTTCAGTTAAGATACCACGACACAAACTATTTAACCCTGGTGTAACCTTTCATTTGATTCCAAAACAAAAAAAAGTAGAAAACCTCTCAAAGCTCTAACCGTCTTTACAGATGGCTCAGGGTCTTCTCACAAGTCAGTGATTACATGGAGAGACCTCCAAACACAAAATTGGGAATCTGACATACAAATAGTGGAAGGATCTCCACAGATCACAGAATTAGCAGCTGTGGTCAGAGCCTTTGAAAAATTTAAAAATGAAACTTTCAATCTGGTTACAGATTCAGCTTATATTGCTGGTATAGCTATGAGAGCAGAACATGCTCTTCTCAAAGAGGTTTCTAATCCAAAGTTGTACCAACTGCTTTAAAAATTGATACACCTGATCTCCAACAGAAAGCAGCCTTACCATATAATGCATGTGAGGTCACACACTGACCTCCCAGGTTTTATTGCAGAAGGCAACAGAAAAGCAGATGCATTAGCAATGGCAGCAGAAACTGCTAATGTTCCTAACATCTTTGCTCAGGCAAAGTTGTCACACGCATTCTTTCATCAAAATGTACCTGCCCTTATGAGAATGTTCAAACTCTCAAAGGATCAGGCAAAAGCTATTGTGGCTACTTGTCCGAACTGTCAAAACTATCAGATACCATCTATGAGGATGGAAGTCAATCCCCGAGGTCTGAACAGTTGCCAGCTGTGGCAGACAGATGTAACTCACTACACACCTTTTGGAAGGACAAAATACGTGCATGTATCGGTCGACACGTTTTCAGGAGCTGTGTTTGCATCATCACATGCAGGAGAAAATGCACTGCACACAATAAAACACTTCCTCCTCGCCTTTGTCACCCTGGGAGTACCAAAGGAGATTAAAACAGATAATGGACCAGCCTATACCCCCTGCAAGTTAAAGGACTTCTTCAATGAATGGAGCATAGCACACAAGACAGGCATACCTGTAAACCCCACGGGACAATCCATAGTGGAAAGGACACATCAAACTCTCAAGAGTCCTCAATCAACAGAACAGAGACACAAGAATCACATCCTCGGTGGAAAGACTTTGCAAAGCTCTCTATGTCATCAACTTCCTGAACTGTACAGCATCAGAGCCTGACCCACCAACACTTTGCCACTTTGCAAATACCACCCAAGCAAAGCTCACGGAGAAACCACCGGTGCTCATGAAGGACCCTGAAACACAACAAATTTCTGGGCCTTACCAGTTGATCACCTGGGGTAGAGGTTATGCATGCGTGCTACTACCATCCGGTCCAAGGTGGTACCCAGGAAAAAACATAAAACCATACCTAGGCACGGCAAACACTACTGCAAACGGGGACAAGAATTCTCCTGAAGCAAACACAAGACCACCTCAAAACCAAACCAGCTCTGCCTGGAGACGAAGACGTCGCCGACCACCAACAAACACAAGAACAGACCGCCCCATTACAAGACAGCAGACAAAACTGAAGGCAAAATAATATTCTGCCGCAACAGGCCATAGATAGCCTTAACACAAGAGTGTTAGCTGAATTATGTGTAGTTACACCTCCCTTTTTGGTATACTAAAAAACCCTATTATTCCCTCTCCCTAACCTTTAAAACCCTTAACTTTTTACCCACTCCCCCTCCCTTAGCGTAGCTTAGAAATTAAAAGAAAAAGGGGGGGGAGAAGGGGAACAGAGAAAAGAACATAGGATAAAACCCTCTTATCATAAAGATGACAAATTCTGCTTATATTCCCTATCAGAAGCCCTGTTCCAGCCCAAAGAGGAAAAATATCTCTGTCGGTGCTGTCCTCACTGCTGCCTGGATGTTCTTCACCATACCGCGTGCCTTCAGCTGGATTAACCCACAGCCCAGCCATAATGTTTGGGTAACCTTAGCAAAAACACTAAAACAGGACAACATGTGCTTGTCCATGGGAAGCATTGATAACCCACTTTCCACATGTCTAGTAGGAATTCCTTTTGTAGCAGATGAGTGGCCGGTCTATAATACAGAACTTCTCCGCACCACAGGAAAGAGACCCAATGTGGTTGATACTTGGGATGAGTGGACAAAAATTCTGCCCAAGGCTCGAGAGGAACCCCATGAATTGGATCTGTTGGGGTCCTCCAAGGCCACATATTGTGTCAAATTCTACTTTAGACGTCCAAGAAACAATTGGCTAGAAATTGACCGGCACAAAAACACATATCGGAAAGATATATCTCCAATTAACAAAGCTTATAACACTATCGATTGGTGCAATTACACAGCTCATGTAATTTCTGTGTCCACTCTCCACCCCAAAGTATTACCCAAAGGAATGTTTCTCATTTGTGGTGACAGAGTATGGGCGGGGATCCCCTCCCGACTCCAGGGAGGTCCCTGTACCTTGGAAAACTTTCTACCCTTACTCCAAACATTACCCTGTTACATAATTGGAAAAAAGAAAGCAAATCAAATCGCCAAAAAAGGTCCTACACTGAATTTGATGAAAATTGTGATTCGAGATTATATAATTGGAACAAACCAAAAAGGATTGCTGTCTCCCTGTTCTTACCCTGGGTAGCTGCAGCTAAAGCCCTCGGTGAAATCAATCACCTCGGGTGCTGGCTCAATAAACAAGCTAACGCTACATCTGCAGCCCTGAGCGATCTCTTAAAGGAAGAAGAAACCACAAGACATCGCTCCAAAATCAAGCAGCAATCGACTTCCTGCTGCTTGCCCATGGACATGGCTGTGAAGACTTCGAAGGAATGTGTTGCTTCAACCTCTCATCACGCTCAGCGTCCATCCATGCGAACATCCAGAAACTGAAAGATCTCGTGAAGTACTTGAAAGTAGAGAAAATCCCAGACTGGGTCAATGAACTTTTTGGGCATTGGGGATTAACAGGATGGGCAGCTTCTTTGGTTAAGGGAATGTTGTTGATACTTCTTGTAGTTGTTGTTGTGTTAGCTATGTTCTCGTGCCTTGTTCATTGTTTTAAAAGAACTATAGTGAACGCCTTTTTTGTAAAAACAGAAAGCGGAGTTGTAGTAGATTCTCTGGACATGGGCAGAGCTCCATGGAGAATGGAACAAAAGGAATGATGAGACAGCAATATTACTTCCTGACTTCTTGACCACTACCCCAAAACCTATCCCTGTAACCCTATAAGCTATGTTACTCTAACCCTTACCCATTGGTTAAATTCTGGATCCTCTCCAATCCTATAAAAGGAGCATATTTTAGCCCATTCGGTGGAAGAAGAGCTGACCCGGGACCCTTTCGCACCTCTCCTGAATAAAGCCATCTCTGCGGAACACCCGAGGCCTCCTTCTCCTCTCTCCGTCTGCTGCAGCCTACCGCCCAGGCAAACTTACCTTACGAGCAGAGCTGAAATCACAAAAGAGCTTGCAATCACTTTTCCTATCAGCTCGCTAAGGGGTTTAGCCCAAGGCATCCGGCCTGAGCTATGCCTGGCATCTCGGGCTCCCTGTCCCCCTGGGGACTGGGCTCCCGGGCTCCCGATAGTAATAAGGCCTACAAAAGGTGGTATTAATAGCGTCCTGTACTGATTCTGTCGAAAAATGGCCCCTACACAGAAGGGGCTGTCATGATCCGTCCTTGCGAACAGGTTTTGTGATTGTTCGTGGATTGATCTGAGGGTGCAAAAACCCAACACAGCACAGCGGATTGCAGTAATAATCAAAACAAATGCAGCTTTATTGAAATAACCACAGCAAAAATGCATTGGGGAGGAAACAGGAGAAAAAAGGAGAAAATAAGGGAAAAGAGGGAGGAAAAGAATGGGTATATAGCTACCAAACGTAGTACTGCTGACTCCTTCGGTATCCAGCTAATGGAGTTCACCAGGCCACGTCCGGGGAAATTTCAGAAGCGCAGTTAATCTGGAGACCAATTATATATAATTTTTCGATGGGCGAAGGGAGAATGGATTTTGCAACAGAAACAAAGGTAGTTTACTGTATCTTCGGCAGGGAAAGGATGGTGTTTGGATAGGGGTACACACAGTCCATGTTCAGCAGCAGGCAAGAGCCATTGTTTTCATGGTCCACTGCCTGAACCTGAAACATCCGTCTTGCTTTAGGAAGCTTTCCTTCCCCCCCTGTACACCTCCCCCAGCTTGGGTGTTTCAGTCCCAGTCCCTGGAAGAAGGTGAGAGGGGGTCTTCTCACATAGGGATTTCATGTCTCAGTCTCTTGATGAAGAGGCTTCTTACATCTCAACTTGTCTGTCACAGTGGTTACGAACGGGCAAGATGCGTCTTCTTTTGGGGGGAACACCCAAAATTCTAGGAGAAATCCATCCAGGCCGAGAGGTGGGGAGAATTCCAGAGCTATTATGCAAAAGGGCAAAGTGCCCTTTGAGCTCAGTGTAGCATATAGCAAATGCACCTGTGAAAACAATAACTTAGCAATGCTCTCAGGTCTCAGGCACATGACTTTCTTCTACAAGATCAGCAGATATTATGGGTTTTGCTTTTCGCTTGTCTCCCCAATGATGATCGTGAGGCAGATGAGGACTATTTCAGACAGTCTCTCACAGGGACCAGGACAGAAATGTCTTGCTGGACTCTAGCTCCCCACGATACCTTATCAGCTGCCCTACCAACAATGATACCTTATCAGCTGCCCTTCTTCCACAAGAAGAGAAGTGTTGAATTCCAGGTGGGGGACAAGTGAGCAAGGTCATGCAAGGCAAGGAAGGGGTTCAAGGGCAATGCAAGAGGTGGCTTTGCAAGGCAACACAAAGGAGAGGGAAGCAAGGCAATAAAAGTCAGAAGGAGAAGGAATAAAAGATTCAAGATGGACAAATTGGAAGGAAAAGAAGGATAGGTGAGCAAGTCAATGCAAGGCACTGGGTTGGTATGAGGGGCAAGGGAAGGACATGCATGGGTCAGGAAGGCAAAGAAAAGGAAAGGAATGGTCAGGAATGACAAGGAAATGCAAGGTTTGGTAGAAAGGCAAGGCAATATAGGGGAGGGGTAAGCAACACAATGGGTATCTTAACAGGAAATACCTATGTATGGCAAGGCCAAGAGAAAAGTGGTAGAGGGGTCAAGGTAGGGGATAGGTGAGTGCAGTTAAGAAAGAAAGAAAGTGCATACCTCTCTCTTCTGTGCGTGCGTGTGTGTGTGTGTGAGAAGTTTGCAGGATGTAAAGCAAAGAAAGCTCTCTTGATTGTGGAGTGAAGGGATGTTTTCGAACATAAGTGGAAAGGTCCAAGCAACCTTTCCATCTTGGCACATCTGTGTGTGTGAGACATAGCCAGAAACCTCTCTGTTCAGATTCAGACTGCAAGCAGGACACAGAATGTGTCAGTGAGAATAGCTGATCAGGAAACCACATCACAGACAAGCAGTTTGTGCGAGAAGGAGATGGACATGTGGGACTCCAGCAATATGACAATACACTCAGCTGAGAAGCAAAGTGCAATGCCTCAATGTGTGCTCTGAAAATAAAAGACTGCAAGGAAAAGGCAAGGGGGCAGGTCAGTGAAAGCTTTCTGTCCTGGCACACTGAGCTGTTTGAAGGTGAACCACTGTTCAGTTTCACCTAAGGACTGTGACACTGAAAGGATGTGGTTTTCCATGTAGCTGAGAAGGAAAGTGAGAATCACCAGTACATTTGGCAGAGTTTGTAGGCTGCAAGGAGAAGGTGAAGGCCAGGCCTGGCTTTTGGCTGTGGCGCTTGTTGCAAGGAAGAAACTGCTGGACGGTTTAAGCTTTTTGGGATCTGTGACAGTGAAAGACTACGCTGGTACCTCGTTAAATTAATGATTGTTGATCATCTGGCTGAATCTATGACATAAACCAGAAGTGAGATTTTTTCCCCCATTCACCCCAGTTTTTTCACCTTTTCCTCCAGCAGCCTGAGCCTTTTTGACGATACTGTAAAACGCCTTGCCTTGAAAGCTAGAAGTGTCTCAGTTCACCCACTAAGAAACATGGAAAACAGGTAAAGTCAATTTCAGAACTGCCCTGAGCAGAGCTGGTGTTTCAGTACCTGAAATTACTATTGCAAATACTTGCAAGAATTACCATTTTATTA
Source organism: Diglossa brunneiventris (assembly GCA_019023105.1). NCBI lineage: Eukaryota > Metazoa > Chordata > Aves > Passeriformes > Thraupidae > Diglossa > Diglossa brunneiventris. Next base: position 95,212,245 of record CM032352.1, read on the forward strand.
CGCAAACATTTGAAATACGGCAGCAGCTTCATCTTCTTGTCGTTGCCGTCCTTGGAAGTTTTGCTATTTGCTGAAACAGGAAACAGATCAAACACAAGAAGCTTAAGAATGCAATCTCACTGGCCTTTGTGCAAATAGCACTTGATGAATTCAAGGTAACATTGTAACATACAGAATGGCTCTGTGCAAGAAAATGGAAGTGTCCTTCTTCATGGGGGCAGAAAACCTTTCGACCACATGAACTCTGGGAGTAAATGCCTCAGAATGCTGTGGTCACAGTCTACACTGATGGGTGTCTGTGCCCATGGCACTCTCAGGGCTCAAGGCTGCACATAAACTCCCCACCTTACAGACAAGCAAGTAAAGTCCACCGAAAATGCAGTTCTCCAGACAGCTCACCAAAACCAGCTAGGAGTTCCCAGCATTATGCTGGGCACTTCTGTCCAGAGAGCTTTTGTTTCAATGAATCCAGAACAGAGTTGCCTTTTCCTAGTCTTTAGTTCTACTAAGGTATTTTAAGTAACAGGGTGAGAAAAAATTTGTTTCGACAATGATAAATAACAGAGGGCATAATATATGTTTTGCTGCTATCTTCTTCTGCTGCTCCATTTTGCTTGCTTTGTTGTTGCTTTCCGTCAAATACTAGCAAAATACCTCATCAAGTCTTGCTGTGAAGACAGACTGCCAGAAAGGTAGAGAAACTTCGAAGCTTTACAAAACCCTTGTAGCATGTGTCTTGGTCAGTTTGTATGCAGATCCTTTCTTCCAGCAGGACTTTTTTGCATCGTTAGCACACATTGAACTGAACCCAGTACAAAAGCAGTGAATATAGGAACTGTTCTCTTTTAGTTTGAATGGTGATAAAAATGCATATCAAACTGAAGCATTTTAGAGAAGCAAAAAGATTTTATATGTTGCTAGTAAATCATGAAAAGATGCATATTTACAGGTTGGGTTCCTTTAGTAATTTACACAATTTCCAGACAAAAAACATAGCTTAGTAAACTGCAACTCTAAATCATTATCTAGAAAGGTGACATGAAAAAGAGAAAGAGGAAGAAAACCAAAAAGAAAACTGAAGGAAGCCAGCAATAAGGCACAACCTCTCCTCCTTTTCTGCTTACTACAGTACATTAGAAATACCTTCAAGTGTCCTAGCAGTCACGTAAGTAGAAAACTGCTAAGAACAATTGTGGAAAACTGTGGAAAACTGTGCTGTCTGAACAGAAACATAGGTTTTGCTTTCACGACGTTTAAATCTGCATGCAATGCATAAGGTAAGGGTGTGTTTTGTATATTCAAAAACAATTTTAAAATATTTCCAAATTGAAGGGACTACTTTTTGTTTGTTTTGAATTACTTGGCTAAATATGGCACACATTACAATACTGCAGACATGTGGTTCATTTTAGAGTTGCCAACTGCAAAGGAGGGAAGCATTTTTTGTGCTTAAAAAAGTAAAGTATTAGAGAGTGCTTTTGTTATTTTTATAGAAGGTTAGAATATGCGTAAAAGATGCTAACTGGGGCCTTATAATTCATGAATTATTTGCTGTAAGTAGGTCAAATTACATTAACTTTCAAAAAGAAGAAGTATTCTTATTCCACGTGCTAATTCTAAAGTAGACTAATAACCCTTAATCAGAATATGGATATGAAGAGGGATATGAAATAAAAGGTTAACCAACACTGGTTAAGGCTTACCTGATTCACACAAATACAGGAGATAAAATATTATTTTTACACAAAAATTGCTATTCAGAGCTTTCCTTGAAAAGTTTCAATGACAATCATAACAGTAAAATTCTAAATGACAGTAAAATTTGCTCAATCATTAGTAGAATTCCTAGTCTGGTCTAAGAATTGTAAGCTTAGGCTATCTCAAACATGACTAGTACTTCATGAAAAAAAAGGCAACTTCGCCGGAGTTTGTTCACACATACTCCATTAAAAAGCATTCTCTGTCTCAGATTCCTTTTCACAGATACAAACTCACTCCATGAAACTGCATGAAAATGAGAATTTAAAGAAGGATATATTATTAGAATGGAATAATGGTTAATGTTCTTTTCCTTCCAGCTGCTTTATTTTCATTTTTAAATTTTTTAAGTCCTTTCTGGTATCACCATGGTAGCACTGCAATATTCAATTCTAAGCTGTCCATATTGCCAGCTTCTGGACTTCCTTCAGATCCTGGACTGCCTTCAGAAAAATTCCCACTGGTTTCATATAGAAATTGCATGCTGTAGAGATGACTAAGGCTGCAGAAACATCCTCATCTCCTTCTAGAGCAGGACGAGGTCTTTGACCCACTCTTAACTAGACAACTTTCATCAGTCATGTGGGAGTCTCATGTTCAAGAGCTAAGCAATGACAGCTGGAAATGACAAAAACCACACTGAGATTCTCCTTAAACTCCAGCGCAAACCAATGAAGGAGCTTGAATTCACCCTCTTGGGAAGTTTTAAAATGCACATTAACTTTCGGACGGGAGCTAAGCCATGGTAACCTTTGTTGAGTATGTCTGTGTAGACAGAGTTTCCATAACTGCAGAAGGAATGCCATTTAACCCACGTTATCGGCACTAGTTGCTAAGCTGCACTTACTGCAGAGTATCTGCCACATGTTTTACAGGGTGGGCTTTTGTGTGAAAACCCTGAATAACGTTTCAGAGAAAAGTATTTTGTGGAGGGAAAACCCCCAACTCTTAACTATTTTAAATAATGGTTACATTTGAATGTAAAAAAAATATCTAAAAGCTTTAATTTCTAGATGTATTACCAGCACACATTCTAGCAGAATTTACGACCCTTTGGATTATGACACCATAACTCTACCGTGGACACTCTTGCTCTGGAATATTCCCCAAGAAACAAAATCCTTGCTAGAAATAAAAAAAAAAAATAGCCGAAATATTGGGCTGAATGATTTCAAAGAGTATGTACTGAAGGGAAAACACTTATAATAATAGTAAAGAGTGGACTGAAACCACATACCAATATACCAATATGCTGTATATATGCAATATGTATATATATGCTGTATACCAATACAGCAGAACACAGTTCAAATATATGTTGTCTCCTAATGTTCTCACAGAAGACTGTAAAAAAACCTCTATTTTGTGGGTTTCTTTTCTCCCTTTAGATGTACCTTCTACTTCTTTCCACAGTATGAGAATGTTTATGACAAGATTGGATAACCTCATGCAACCTTCTATAAGTAAAGAAAGAGAAGCCGGAAACATAAGGCAAAATTGTTAATTGCAGGTGGAAAGAGGGAGGCCAACAGAAAGAAAAAAAAAAAAAAAGAATCACAATTATTAAACCCCCACTGTTTTCTGTGAAATATAAAGGCACAGACAAGAAAGAACAACTGCAAAATTCTCACTAGAAAAATGCAGTTTATCTGGCTCACGTATTTTGTGGTACATTTGTTGCTGTTTTCTCATGCCAAACATCTTAACCATTGAAGGTGTCCCTTTTCTCTTTCTGGAATACAGCTAGAAAGATGGCTCTGTCATTGCTGACAAGCTGCTATTCTCAGAGGTGCCCAGCTGAAAGTCCTCTATTAACTGATATGCTCTGTCACTTTAATATGGCATGACTTAACCACTTACATTTTCAGCACCTGAACTTGCCCAGCCCTACAATTCTTTGCCCCTTGAATGGTTATGCTCCTTGGCAACTGGCATTTGTAAGTACATGAAATTATGCAGAATTTGCACTATGAGATGAGTCCAAATGAGCCACACCGCTAGATTAACAAGGGCATGCAAGGCATAGAGGAGGGAATGAGACCACAAGAAGAGAGTACACAAGAAGAGAGTACAATCTACTTTTTTCCTGCAACAGGGCTAACATCGTAGAAATCAAAATTACCACGAATCTTCCTAGGGATAATTCTTGCAAAAGACAAAGATTTCCTTTTGTGTTCACAGGGCTGGAATATTTAGCTTTGGAATATCAACTCAGTTACAACTGGAACTGCGGGAGGGAGCCACCATTCTTACGATTAAACTTTATATGTGTATAAACTTTCATGGGAGTCCATCTTTGTCACACACATCACATTTTATAAGAGGTGTGACAGTGGTCACTGGAGTTTTCAGGATGAAGGGAGAGACATGGATCTGACTCCATTTTTAGAAGGCTTGATTTAGTATTTTATCATATATATGTATTACATTATAACTATACTAAAAAGAAAAAGAAGGAAAGGTTTCCTCAGAAGGCTAGCTAAGTTAAGAATAGAATAGGAAGGAATGATAACAAAGGCAGCTCTCTCGGAGAGAGCTCGGTCCTTGATTAGCCATTAACTGTAAACATCCAAGATGGCCCAATCCAGATGGACCTGTTGCATTCCTCAGCAGCAGAAAATTATTGTTTACCTTTTGTCTCTGAGGCCTCAGCTCCTCAGAAGGGAAGAATCCTAAGATTCTTAGGATTTTTAGTGAAAAGGATGTCTGCGACATGTCACCTTTTGTTATTTAATTAAATTAAAAAGAAAACTGTTTGTAATTTTCTCTGCTGGGCTCATGCAGAGGAAAGAACAAACACTTGACAGGTTATCTGTTGCCAATCAACTTCAATCAAGTGCTCCTGTGGAATGAACAGGGAATTTCTTCACCTGTAGAACACAAAACTCTATCATATGACTAAACAATCTTACAATATAAGAAAGCAATATTAAAAAATGCAAAAACAATGCAAACAAAGTCCAAGTCGTAACAGCTGAGTTTCAGGAAAAGTCCATGGACAGAAGATATTCCTCTGACATATCTGAAAGTCCCTTTTGATCCTGAAACAGGCTTGCTGCAGAAATATCCATCAATATCTATCAAAATCCATTGATGGTCATCTGATGGGGAGGATGGAACAGGAAAGCCTTATAAATATGCTTGCCTGGCAAAAGATTTTGAGAATATGGAAACTATAAGTGAGATTGAAATGAAAGCAACCTTTGAGATGTAGGATAGATGAAGGCAATGCAGAATGTAATCCTATCCCCCAATGAGTTGCAGCCGGGGCCAATTACTAAAGATTAGGAACACCTGTAACTAACAAGAGCAATTGACATAAAAGAGTAAGATTAGCTGAAGGAGTCAGATGGCTGCTGCAAGGACTGAGAAGAGTCAGTGCAGAGAGGAGCTGCTCTCAAGGAGCATTAAGAAGGTATGAAACTCTGAAGCTATGGGATCCTTGCAGCATAATGATAATAGAACTGTTGGGACTTATAAGACAACATTGAGATCCCTTAGTTACTGAACAACGGGAAAACAATGGTGTGGCCGCTGAAGGTAATCCCCTTTTGATGAAACAACACCCTCTGCTTGCAGGCAGGTACAAAGGTCAGAGCAGACCCTGCCAGCTTGGCAGAAGGGGTCCAAATAGTAGTTTTTAGGGTTTAAAATGTAACACAGTATGGTAATGTAGTGATTCTTATAGGTTATATGGAAATGCTATAGGATTTGTATCTTGTACTAGATTGGTTAGTGAGAATCAGAATATTCAACACAGAAGATGATTCATTGTATTGTAACAGGAACTTTGCTCTCTTACTCTTAGCTCTTACTCTTAGCTCTTACTCTTAGCTCTTACTTACTTACTCTTAGCTCTTACTCTTACTCTCTTATGCTTTTACACTCTTACCCTCTCATCCTCTCTGCCCCTCTCTTCTCTCGGGCCTGCTCCGAGCTGTGGCTGGCAGCTCTCAGCAGGGCCTTGCACCCATGCCCTTTGCAATAAACCGCCAGTTTCTGACCTGGCTGCAGAGATCTCTCATCTCCATCCGTCCTGACCGTGCAGACCCCCGTCGCTCCTACAGACTGGGGCCCAGACGTTTTTAAAGGGCCAGCTCAGCTTTTTCACCTGTGGGAGACTTCTCCATGCATGGTAACTACAGACCAGTAATAGCCACTTTAGAAGTGCTGTGAGCATGGCATACCGTTGCTGCGCAGTGTGAAAGCTGGAGCTCTTACATTGTGCCGAGGCAAACCTCGAGCACGGGGAGACGTTACCACGTAGTGATTACCTGGAGCTCTGGGTGTAAATTGCCTGGTGGTCCTCGAGCACGGGTGGACGCTGCCGTGCAGCAGCTACCTGGAGCTCTGTGAGGAAGGGTGCCGTGGCATCCCTTGAGCACGGAGACTTTGCTGAGCAGTGCTGACCGGAGCTCTAAGGAGGGACTCTGCCACGCGTGGAAAGCTTAGGCGAGGGCTGCAAAGCACCGCCTACACTGGAGCTGTGAGTGCAGACTTACCTGCGAGGTCCTGAGCACGGAAAGTCATTGCCAAGCAACGCCTAAAACTGGAGCTCTGAGGAGGGACCTGAACGCAGCGTCCTGAGCCCCAACTGGAGTGCCTGACCAGCCCCCCCCGTGACGGAGCTCTGATTGAGGACGCTACTGCTGCGACACCGAGGTTGGTAACACACTGGTCTAACAATGGGACAAACTCACTCTGCCCATGACAGAGGTCTCTATAAGCAACTGAAGCATTTATTAAGTTCTATACCAAATCAATTACCAAAACAGGAGTTAAAAAACCTTTTAGAATGGACTTTAATTAATTTCCCAAATGCTGACCATTCAGCTGTCTTTACCAGAGATTTTTGGGACACAGTCGGAATTAAGCTCTTTAATAGTATTTCCCGCCAGGACATGGCTGCCGCGGAGCTGGTCCCAGCCTGCAGGGCGCTGGTTGAGCTGTTTGCTGCAAGGGGGATGCCCGCAGCAGTCACCCCACCGAGCTCTGCTTCCGCTGCCAGTCCGCCCCTTCCTGCTGCAAGTCCAGAACAGGACGCAACCCCCATCCCCCTGCCGGGCCCCACAGCTCAGGCGCCCGCAGTGCTGCTCGCCCCTGCCGCCCCGCCCCCCGCCCTCGGGGTCCCGATGCCCATCCCCCCGGCCCCAGCCAACCCTCCCGGCCCCTCCCACAGCCCCTACCACCATCCCCACCCTTGCCATCCTGTTGGTCCCGGCTACTGCGGTCCCCACCCCCAGTTTTGCTGTCCTCGCGGCCCTGCCCCTAATCCCACCTCTGTGAGCTTGCCCACCAGCGTCACTGCGGCCCTGCCCCCTAATCCTGCCTCTGCGAGGCCACCCATCAGTGTCGCCGCAGCCCCGGCCCCCCCGCCCCGCTGGGACAGCCGCCCCCCTCGTGCTGCCTGCGAGTGCGGCCGCTCCCCCTGCCCCTGCCTACCCAGCACCAATGGTGGCCCGGGTCCTGTCCGCGTCTTTCGCTACCGCGTTGGCGCCCTCAGCGCCCCTTGCATCACATGCACCACGCCCCAAACTCCTCACGGCCCCCGCGGTGGGGCAAGCGCCCATGGCTGGCCCCGTCCCTGCCGGCATTTCGGTGCAATCCCCAAGTTCCGGCACACCACCGCTCGCAGTGGGGTGTGCCAGCCCCCCAGGCCACCCCGTGCCGGCACCGCAGCGGCTGCACCGGTGGCTGCAGCCCCTCTTGTGCTTGTCCGGCGGGGCGGCAGCTGAAATAAACAGGGCAGGAGACTTCTCCTTTTAATGCCTTTATTAAAAGTGATCAGCTCAAGATTGGGAAGCTCGACGGGTCTGCAGTCTCCGTCTTCTTTCCCAGGGTGACTCGGAGGAGGAGGATACGCGCAGCTTTGTCCACTGGGGGCAGAGCTGGGGGTCCAGTCCTCGTGGGAGCTTCTGGGCGAGACCCTGATCTTTCTGCTTTCCACTGCCTCCCGGCTCCGGGTCTTGGTTTAAGATGACTTCTTTACTCAGGGCGAGTGGCACAAAGCTTTTCAGCATCCCTGCAGGCTCAACATTCTGTTCCTCACATCTAGGCATCACTCTAATTTCTTAATTTTGCATTGGCTCCTTGTTTTTGGGGTCTTTTTCGGTAAGTTTGACACTTCCCATGGCATGCTGGTCCCAAAGTTAATTTGCATATTCTATTCTGATGCCCCCCCTCCCAGGTCTCCTCCCCTCACTGTCTGGAGAGAAGTGCAATTTAGCCTCAGGCAGGGCTTTACCAATACAAAAGGAGCAATTAGTTACAACGACTCATGATTACAACAACAAAACAGGTAGAATTCCACTTCGGCACCAACTAGTCTGACTGGTCTTGCAACTCTTTTTTTCTACAAAAAAATTGGCAGGATTTTGTTTATAACAGCAGCCATTCCAGCCCAGCTTATGAGCTCCCAGCAGACTCCTGCTGCCTCCACGCCGCTCCTGCCTCCCACCACCCCGGAATCATCCCCTGCTGATGGGGCTGCCCCGCCGCCGCCCGTGGTCACCTTACCACTCCTGCCGCCGCTGCTGGTCACCGCAGTCCCGGGCCTAGCAGTACTCTCCCCACTTCACCCTCCCGCTTCTGAACTTCTGGATGGCGCGGCTCCGCCGCCTACTGTGGTCGCTGACGTCCCGTGGTTCCCTTCCTCATCCGCAGCCCCACCACCCGCATCCCCCGGGCCGCCCGCCGCCACCGCCATGAGGGCTCCCCATGCTGACCTAGTGACGCAACCCACGCATGCCCAGTTGCTACAACCCCTGCACCAGAAATATCACTCCGCACCAACTCATCCAACCACAGCGCTGCTCCTAGGACCAGCCGCACGCATGTGCAGTTCTATCTCCATGGCCCTGCCTCCACCGGCTTTACAAACGCTACAACAACAGCCTGAATCTGCAGCACCTTGGATGTATCCCTCCGCTGGATCCTGAGGACACGGGCACAGTCACATCACTGAGAGATCCCTCCGCAGCGCGCAACCCTGCACAACCGATGCCTACTATGCCTCTGCTGCCACGTCCTGCACCTTCGCCGCCTACTTCCCTGCCTCCGCCCCCGCATCCTGCAGCTGACTCAGCAGCACCGGATCACGTCTGTATCTCTTTGAACACCCAACCACTTTTTCTCCTTCCACTCTCCCAGCACCAAGTGGGACTACTTTGTGTCACAATTTGGCCGCACAGCCCTATACATGCACACAAACTGTGCAACAAGGAGGGGGAGGGTGGAATATGACAGCCCCTTTAATAAATCCAGGACAGACAGAGAATTGTTTTGCCCCTGCAAATGTCAACCCTCTGATCCCAGCACAAAAGGATTTCGAAAAAGAACTGTTCCCAAATAGCTCCAAAGTCCCCCCAGTGTTTGGGACTGATTTCTCAACCCAAAATGAGACTCTAAACCCTGAAAATTTGCCAGCATTAATCCAAAAATTAGAAAACTCACAAAAATCTTTTGATAATTTTCAACTAACAGAACAGTCTATTGTACCACAGAAGATACAAATCCAGACTGATGTTTGCACTTTGCAGGACTTCCAACAGCTTTTAGGGGAAATTAATTGGGTTAGGCCTGTGTTGGGAATCACTGCTGATGAACTTTCTCCACTTCTTGATTTGTTGAGAGGAGACAATGACATTAAATCCCCTAGATCTCTCACTCCTGAAGCCTGCAAGCCCTTACAAAAAATTACGGATGCTCTGCAGAACAGGCAGGCACATCGCTGTATTCCTGATCAACCCTTTTTCCTTGCAGTTTTAGGAGAAAAGCTGAGACTGTGCGGTCTTGTTTTTCAATGGGATTCCTCTCAAAAAGATCCGTTGTTAATAATTGAATGGGTTTTCCTTCCTTACAGGTCACCAAAGACAATCCTCACACCTTTAGAAATGATGTCTCAAATCATCATCAAAGGCAGAGCAAGGCTTCTTTCAATAGCAGGTCACGAATTCGCAATTATTTATTTGCCCATGAAGCAGAACTATTTTGATTGGGCAATGCAAAAATCAGAGGACTTGCTGTATGCCTTACTCGATTTTCCAGGCGTGTACTCTATTCATTACCCGGCACACAAAATGATCAGAGCTATGTTATGCTACAAAGAGAAACCCCTCATCAGTGAAGAGCCTTTAGATGCAGTCACTGTCTTCACTGATGGGTCAGGGTGAACACACAATTCAGTAGTTACATGGCAGAATAAAGATACTAAAGTCTGGGAACAGGATGTTCAAAAAGTTGAAGGTTCTCCTCAGACTGTTGAATTGGCTGCAGTTGTAAGAGCATTTCAGCTCTTCCCAGAACCTTTCAACCCAATCGCCGATTTGGCATACGTTGCTAACATTATTAAGAGAATTGAAGGGTCTGTTCTAAAGGATGTGAACAATGACAAGTTGTGTCTTTGGCTTACCTGTCTCTACCAAATCCTATCACACAGAACTAATCCTTATTTTGTTTCTCACATTAGATGTCACTCTGGTCTTCCAGGATTTACGGCAGAAGGAAATGCATGAGCCAATGCATTGGCATCAGCAGCATCTGATGAGGAAGTTGCAACAGGCATTGAAAATTCTACCTCGGTGCTTGCTGCAACTACCTTGCCTAACACTATTGAACAAGCCAAATTGAGTAATGCATTTTTTCACCAAAATGCACAGGCAATCAAATGAGATTTTCACATTACTTTAGAGCAAGCACAAAACATTGTACGAACTTGCCCAGATTGTCAGCTTGTTCAACCTCTCCCTTCCTCAGAAGCCACCAACCCACGAGGGTTGGAGAGCTTGCAGAAATGGCAGACAGATATTACCAAGTACCCCTCTTTTGGGAAACTTAAAAATATCCATGTCTCTGTCAATACATTCTCAAATGCAGTTTTTGCTTCTGTACACACAGGAGAAATGGCTATGCATGTCTGCCAGCATTTTTCACAAGCCTTTTCCTATCTGGACATCCCCTAAGAAGTTAAAACTGATAATGGTCCTTCGTATGTTTCACAAGAATTAGCTGCATTTTTAAATGACTGGGGTGTTCATCATACATTTGGCATTCCCTACTCTCCCACGAGTCAAGGAATCATAGAACACATCAAACTCTAAAACGCATTTTAGATCAACAAAGAGGTGGGGGAGCCCAGGCTACACCTCAAAGGAGGTTGAATAAGGCTTTGTATGTTTACAATTTTTTTAATAGCTCTGCAGAAGAGCCTGATCCTCCCATTTACAGGCACTTCTTGAACAACAAAAAAGCAAAACTGAAAGAGCACCCCCCAGTTTTGATTAAAAATTTAGAATCAGGACAATTAGAAGGACCATACAATCTTATAACATGGGGAAAGGGATTTGCGTGTGTTTCCACAGGTGGAGGGCTCAAGGGGGTTCCAGCGAAGAATGTGAAGCCCTACCACGCATCAAAGCCCGCTGATGCCTCCACATCAGCCAGAGACTCTGCGAGTGGAAACCAGGAAGCAAGCACCCAGACCTGAACTGCACTGAACCAGCAGGAGAAAGTGATCTGCCAGAAACAGCTCAAGAAAAGAATGGAGTTTTATCATTTGCACGAATGCATGTTGCTGTTATTCTTTTGTTTTCGTTTTTGTAGTGAAGCTTTACCTGTAAATCAACCAAAGACGAATGTCTGGGTTGCTTTAGCCAAGTCTGCAGGCTCCAATACCATCTGTCTATCTGACACAAGCCCTGACAAACCTTTTTCAACCCGTTTAGTTGGAGTACCTTTCCCAGAAGGTTTTGATAATGTTACCTTTGAGAAATATTGGCCATATGATCATCATGTATCTCCAACTCCCAGCCAGAAACACCAAACTTATATTGATACTTCTAAAGCTGATAAATCTGACCTTCAAGAGCTAGAAATCCTAGGCTTACTAACTATGGATACCTGTTACTTCTTTCATTTCCTAGGAGAAGACGGCCCTCATTTAAACATTACCCCATATCACCCAGCTTATAGCAATATGACTTCTCGGTGTAATCAAACTAAGCTTCTTACATATGACGAACCTTATGCAGATTGTTTTAACAAACTTCCTATTCGATTCCCTAGAGGAATCTGGCTCATCTGTGGAGACAGGGCCTGGCAAGGTATATCCTCAAAAATAGATGGTGGTCCTTGTGCCTTGGGACAACTTACAATAATTGCTCCCAGTGTTAAAGAGGTAGTCAAAAAGAAAAGCAGAAAGATTAGGTCCTCCTGGGGACATCAATATGAAAGCAACTGTGATAGTGATTTTCACCCTTGGAACTCTGGAAGATCAATTGTTGCAAGCATTTTTCTACCTCAGTGGGGTTCCTCAGCTGCATTGACACAATTAAACAAGTTAGGGTGTTGGCTCAGCAAAGAAGTAAATGCTACCTCTACTGCAATCAGTGACTTGTTGACAGATGAAGAAGCAGTCAGACATGCCACTTTACAAAACAGAGCTGCCATTGATTTTCTTTTACTAGCACATGGGCATGGTTGTGAAGATTTTGAAGGATTGTGGTGTATGAACTTATCTGATCATTCTGTTTCCATTTGTAAACAGCTACAAAACCTAAAAGATTTAGCTAACCAAATTACAGTAAATGACCCATCTTGGCTAGACAGTTTGTTTGAGGGTGGGGCTTTGCACCTTGGCTAAAGGAACTCTGTAAAATAGGCTCGATTATTCTAATAGTAATAATTGTAGTTTTAGCAGCAGTACCCTGTATACTTCAGTGTGTGCAAAGAATTACAAGTAAGACAGTGTCAAATATTTCAGTTGTTCATCAGAACGGGGGAGATGTTGGGGAGGATGGAACAGGAAGGCCTTATAAATATGATTGCCTGGCAAAAGATTTTGAGAATATGGAAACTATAAGTGAGATTGAAATGAAAGCAACCTTTGAGATCCCTTAGTTACTGAACAATGGGAAAACAATGGTGTGGCCGCTGAAGGTAATGCCCTTTTGATGAAACAACACCCTCTGCTTGCAGGCAGGTACAAAGGTCAGAGCAGACCCTGCCAGCTTGGCAGAAGGGGTCCAAATAGTAGTTTTTAGGGTTTAAAATGTAACACAGTATGGTAATGTAGTGATTCTTATAGGTTATATGGAAATGCTATAGGATTTGTATCTTGTACTAGATTGGTTAGTAAGAATCAGAATATTCAACACAGAAGATGATTCATTGTATTGTAATGGGAACTTCGCTCTCTTACTCTTAGCTCTTACTCTTAGCTCTTACTTACTTACTCTTAGCTCCTACTCTTACTCTCTTATGCTTTTACACTCTTACCCTCTCATCCTCTCTGCCCCTCTCTTCTCTCGGGCCTGCTCCGAGCTGTGGCTGGCAGCTCTCAGCAGGGCCTTGCACCCATGCCCTTTGCAATAAACCGCCAGCTTCTGACCTGGCTGCAGAGATCTCTCATCTCCGTCTGTCCCGACCGTGCAGACCCCCCTTCGCTCCTACAGTCATCAAACAATTTCAAACAATTTTGAGAAAGTTTCTGGAATGTCCTGGCCACAGCCCTTTATTGAACAACTTGGGCTGAAGCTAATTTTTGGCCCTTCAATGCTTTTGAGCTGCTGCCAGCTATTTCAACTCTTTTTATTTAATTTAAATTTTTTTTGGCCAGAAAAAGCAGCAGCAGCAGAGGGGCCTGAAAGACCCTGGGGGCCCTGGCCCATGTGGAAGGGTCAGGAACCCCAGACCTGGCCCACAAAACCTGGGGTGCCCTGGCCCATGGACCCAAGCCCAACGGCCCAGGCCCAGCCCACCAGGCAGGCTCTGCATTGTCACAGACCTGCACCCTGCTGCCAGTACAATGGCAGAACGGGTGACCAAACGCTTCCTACCCCCAACACCACCAACACATGCCGGCAGTGAGGGAATAGAAGCTGTCCCAATAATCTCCATCTTAGGTCTGGGGAATGTTTGTTCCCCACAGCAAACAAGCCATGATTGCTTCCCACTGTGCCCCCTGCCTCTGCAATGCAAATGCAAAAGGTGTTGCTCCCATCTGCCTCCCAGTACCACCCCCTCTGGGCTGCGGACCAAAAGCAGAACCTTTGGGACCCACCATCCCCTCGCCACTGGGGCGTGTGAGGGGTGGCAGAAATGGGAACCTCCAAGGAGAGACCCCCAACCCGCCAAGAACACTGAGCTTGAAAGCAGGCAGCCGGGCTGCGGCTGCATTCAGCTGTCGGGCCATGCCTCCTCCATGGAAGGAGAGGCTGACGCCCTCTTCCCCTGTCCCAGCTCCCCCCACAGGGGCAGCCTTGGGACAACCCGAAAAACTCGGGGGGAAATCACACCGGTTGCAGGAGGCGCCATGGCAGCTGCCGCTGGGGGCGGCGGGACCGCGGGCTGCTCCGGAGACAATCCCGCGGGCTCAGCGTTGTTCTCAGCATCATCTTGAACTGGAACCGGGTCGGCGGAAGGTGGTGGGGCTGCTGGGAGGGCCGGTGGAGGCAGCGGGGCCGGCGGGAGCACATCTCCCGCCAGGCTGAATGCAGAGAGAGAAGGCACAGGGGCGGCAGCAGCTTCTCTGTCATCACCGAGTCCGTCACCTAGCAACACAGCCGCGGGAAGCGGCGTTTTGGTGGTTGGCCGCGCAGGAGCCAGCGGAGCCGCAGCCGGGGCTGCCTGGGGTGGTGGCTGCAGGGCTGGGGCGGGGCAATGCCCGGGGAGCTGGCGCCGCCCCCTCAAACCCCCTCCGAGAGCAGCGAGGGGGGGGAGAAGGCGGCTCCATCTAAGCATGCTCCGAAAACGCAGGAAAAGAAACTTATTCGGCTGTGGGGAAAACTTCGTCCCCCTGCTGGGATCCAGGGGGGCTGGGAAGCAGCAGATCGTCTTCTTCCAAAGGGTCTTCTCCCGGGAGCAGAGCCTGCCCTCTGCAGTCAGCTATCCACTGAAAGGAAGCTGCTTTCCATTTCAAGACTGGGAAAAGCATTTTTAATGACGGATAAATCCAAGGGTATCCAAAATCTTGGCACCGGGCCATAATAATGAATTCCATGCATTCCCATACGTACGAATCAAGGGCATAGAGCACATTCGTGAAAAAGCCCATGGAACTTTGCCCATCAAAAAACTCATAGAAATGTCTCTCCACCATAGGAACATCGCCCTCTTCATCCCATTTTGGCCAGAGGGCAATAAGTTTCTCCTCTGAGGGGGAGAAATGAACCTCTGCCTCTGTGGGGACCGTCATCAACATGTGCTGCCATAAACTGCAAAGGCCAGCATCAGCAGGAAAGAAAAAGCTAACAGTACCTGTGACAGTGTCCACCAGGCTCTGGCAGGCTGCTTGGTGCTGCTGGGCTTTCCGAACATCTTCCTGGAGGCTTTCCAAAAGGTTCTCTTTGTGGTCAGCCTTGCTGTGAACTCTTTCCAAATCAGGATCTTCAGTTCTTCAGCTCCTGGCTAGAATCCACTTCTGTGGTCACTTATGAGGTGACCATCAATGCCACATATTCGGAATTTACCCAAATGTAGCAATGCCCCTCTGGGGACTCACCAAGTGATGAAAGTCCTCTTCAGTCGAGGGGTCACCATCTGTGACAGTGGTCACTGGAGTTCTCAGGATGAAGGGAGAGATGTAGATCTGACTCCATATTTAGAAGGCTTGATTTATTATTTTATCATATATATATATTACATTATAACTATACTAAAAAGAAAAAAAAGGAAAGGTTTCCTCAGAAGGCTAGCTAAGCTAAGAATAGAATAGGAAAGAATGATAACAAAGATAGCTCTCTCGGACTCTGTCCGAGAGAGCTTGGTCTTTGATTAGCCATAAACTATAAACATCCAAGATGGCCCAATCCAGACAAACCTGTTGCATTCCACAGCAGCAGATAATTATTGTTTACCTTTCGTCTCCGAGGCCTCAGCTCCTCAGAAGGGAAGAATCCTAACAGAGGATTTTTAGTGAAAAGGATGTCTGCGACAAAGAGGCATTGTTAAAAGGCTTCAGTGAAAAAAAAAACTTAAATGTACTCCAAATGGAATTAGGATCCAAAGGAGCAAGTATTTGGAAAGAAATAAGTCTGAGATATTGCCTGTGATGAGATCCCTTCTAAGAGGTTCACATAACGTACCAAATTCTCCATCCAAATACTGGCAGATTAGTCAGAAGAGAAAAGCAATCTTTTTAAATGGTCCTTTGGGAAGACAGGGCTTGCAGGGAATTTAGTACTTGCTGGTATATTGCCTACATTCCAGGAAAGAGCATTAAATACTGAAACACAACCGATGGAAGATGAAGTCTTTGTGAATGGGAAAGTCCCGTGCATGGCAATCTCAGAAAGGAACCCATCAAAGCCCTTGAAATCCCAACACACAAGTTGTCAGTTGGCAGTGTATGCCAGTTTTTAGCAAACCACAACAAAATGCAGATGACAAAATGAGGCCACTAGGTCCCATACAGAATGAAGCAGTATGAAAGAGGAAAGCAGCTGAGAGCATCAACCCTACTAAGGTAGTCTCAAGTATTCTTATTGAGATTAGCAGAAATTTGAAATGAGTCTATGAAAATTACAAACGAGGCAAAAGAAAAGGGAGCAATGACTACTCTGGCATAGTGTTTCCTAGCAGGGATCTTCAAAATGTAAAGATTGTATAATCCTTTCAACTGAAGGATGTATTAAAATGACACATAAGGAAATGGCATCAAATGCTAGAAAGACTCTGGGCAGTGTACTTATAGATAGAAATGCCACTGATGGAAAACCAACTAAACTGGCACCAATGCAACAGCATTGTACTAAACCCCAGAAATACCCACTGCTTCACTGTCTGCCATTCCATTAGTATGCACACAGCAGCTCTGCAACGTTCCTACTGATTATCTCCTTGGCAAACTGGGAGTGAGGGCCCATAATGATGCAGAGTCCCCAGGCAGCTGCAAAGGAGAGCCGCTTTACTGCAAAAACCAGGCTTTTGAAGCAGTCAGGCCTTTACCAGTTACATAGCTTTAAACCATAACAAACATAATTCAACCAACCACCACACACCACAATGTGAACACGTGATGGTTATAGAACTTGTTGATCTACCTCTAATTCAGCTGCCTCACTTTCTCATAGTGCTTTTCTACTTAGCCAAAGTAATGGGCCTCAGCCGTGGTTTTACAAGGCCTTCCTTTTGTAATGTTCTGTATGCAACAGCAAACAACTAGTTCTTCAGTGCCAAGAGTTTAGGTAGATGATTTGCATCTGCCCTTCAAGTGAAACATACTGTGGAGAGAAAATCCTGTCAGTGATGTTCAGTCATTCCATTTTCTAGACAGACCAAATAAAAAGAAAAGCAAGCTATAGGATTGTGTACTTGCTCTTACAAAATGCCTGCAGCCATCTGACAATGAACTAGCAGAAAATCAGCAAAAATGAGACTTGAGGCAAACAACCCTTTGAAAGAAATAATGATGTGATAAATAAAAACAACGCATTTCCAGGCTATTGAGATACTTTAAATGTCAGCAGAGGCTGAACTAATGGGGAAGATTAAAAGAATCCCAAGAAAAACATGACAAAAAATTCTGAAAGATATGAGCAACTGACCTGTTTAAGCCTTCAAGAAATCAGTGACTGCTGATTTAGATAGGCCATTCAAATTAATTTACAGGTGCACCTTCCACTGCTTTTTCACCTGTCAGTATTACAGGGTGAATTGTGACCATGGAGTCATGATTATTTGGATTCTGTTCTTAGCTTTAGGAGAGAAGTACAGCAACTGAAGTACCTATTACTGATGTGATACCCAGGAACACAGATTTGACACATGTCATTCAAGTCCAATCACAAATAGTAATATTAAGAGGACAGGATTGGCCTCTTTTGATGATGCTCTTCTTGTTTTACAGCCTGCTTCGATTCTAGTAAAACTTTTTCATTAGCTTCTCTCCAAAAAGGAGAAAGTCCAATTAAATTTCCCTCCCTACTGGTGCAGGTTTACCATTCAGTTTGTTGAGTCTAAAAATGGAATTGGAACTAGCAGGAATTACTATGTTTTGGGCGTCCAATCCGTTAAGGCAATCTCCATTTGATAAAAGCCTACATGCTATTGGCTAAAGAATACTCTGCTTCCCCCAAGACCGGATGCATGCAATTTAATCCAACTTTCTGTAACAAACACCAGTAATACGAAGTCCAGTAATACAAAAGAGTCACAAATAGCAGGAAGAATTATTTGACCATTTAGGGAAGCAACCTTCTCACCTTCTTTTGGAGTGAGCATAATCTGGTAGCCGAAGTAACAAACTTGAGGACAGAAATCTCCCTACTACTGAGAAGTTGCTGACACGGGAACCACCTAAGCTCTGTGACTTTCCCCTTTCCATTCATTAGTCAAGCCCAGTAGCCTAAAATTTACAGGGTCAATCAAAGACAAATGCTAATCTAGTCAGAGGTCTATGAAAAGTCCAAAAATAATCCGAGTTCTTAGACAATGGAAATGGAGCCAGAGCTACCAATCTGCTTACTTGAAATATATCCCTAAAACTTATTCCCTTATATTCCCTTATATCATACCTAATGTATAGCCATTAGTACAATTAGGAAAAGATGAAACTTACTGATGTCAGCAAGGGAAGGATTTTAAAGAACTATTCCCATTAATTATCATATAGACAGTAACTTTATCCTTAAAATGGAAGCCCTTTTAGTAAGTATCACTTGTGGGACATTCAGGATTCCTGGACAACAGACCAAGAGGATTAAGCAGAAGCCATTTATTGTTTACACGATGCACTTATACATTCTAACTCTCTGCACACTCTAGTCATGCATTTCTTATTGGTGCCTTTGTCTTGTCCACGCATTCTGCATGCACCTCTGGGAAGATGTGTTTTGTTACAGTCCAGGTGCTTTGCTGCCCTCCATTACCAAGTTCTTGTGGTCTTGGAATTTGGTTTCTCAGTTTCTTCTTTCTTTTAGCACAGCTTATGTCTTAGCAACCTTGATGAATTCCAGAGGGCCCTGAGAAAATTCTGATAAGAACAGTTACAAGCTGGATGGCTGGTGCACACTGTAGTCTAAGTGGCTCAGATACATTGTTACAATTCTCCCTTCTTCTTGCACCAGCCAGTCCCTTTCCACTGTGTTTTCTACCAAGTGGCTCATCAATTTCATGATGCATGGAATAACACAAAGCAATACAATAATGACTACTAGTACTAACAAAGCTCCCTTTATGATATCTTTGAACCATCCAGTTATTCCCCATCCCTCAAACCATTCATCCAAACCCCAGTCATTCACAGTCAATTTCTTCATGTTATCTTGTAGTTGTTTGAGTTTCCTGTGAATGGATACAGAATGGTCAGAGAGGTTCATACAGTACATTCCTTCAAACTCCTCACATGCATGCTTATGTGCTAACAACAACAAATCTATACCAGCTCTATTTTGCAGTGTGCCGTGTCTAATACTATCTACATCAGTGAGCATCTGATTTAAAATAGCTGAAGTCACGTTTGGTTGTTTGACTGTCCAGCATCCCAACTTATTAAACATAGCCAAAGCTTGAGCAGCAGCAATATCTGGAGTAAAGAATGATGCTATTATTTGTGCTGGAGTGTTCCAAAACTCTAAATGATTGTCACAATCAGGTCTTGTGATTGCTTTCAGTTCTCTTGCTACGTCCCACTCTCCAAATAGTCTGATTCAGCATTACGCGCATGCTAGCAGCAAACATGGTTAGTTTTCCTAAGTAACAAGGACCACCAAACTAATTACTTGGAATTGCAGGCCATGCCCTATCCCCAAGGATTAAAAAGACACCTGGTGGAAGCTTTCTTACAGTCGCATTTGCACCAGCACTTCCAGGGTAAGTCCAATTGTGGCAATATTTGGTCATATTCCGATACCATGGAGAATCGGGATTAAAGATGACTATTATTTTTGGGTCATGGGACTAGGACATTGCTGATATAAGTTGATTTTGAGTTTAAAAAGTAGTTTAAAAACCAGCAATAATTTCCAGGTACTGATTTTAACAAATCTAGTTCTTGGACTCTAGTCTGCTTTCATTCTGTGACTGCGTTATTATACCTGCTTGGAAGCCCTCGCCGTTTGCCTTAATCCCCAACCTTTAGCATATGTCCAGTTTTGTACCACCACTATCTATGTTACACCACTGATCCTTTGTGCTTGGTTTATTTGCTTCCACATATGGTTTTCCTCCAACTGCTACCCATTTTGCAAAACCAGTAAAGTTACTTATTGGCATACCAATTCAATGTATGCAGAAAGGATCTCCTGGCATGGCTAAGGATAAACAAAAGAAACCCAACCCAGTAGCATTGGCACAAGGAAGCCACATATTCTGTCAATGCCATCCCGGTGGGTTAATGTCTTCTGCCCTACAGATGTTGCCACATATCACAAGTAACACAGAGAAACATCCAAAAACCTGCACATCTACTCTAAGACTATTCTTCATTCTTAACACTGGCAGAGAACCCTTCCCCTATGAGATTAGGGATAAAATCCAAACTGACTGTGCCTCTTGCTCTTTGTGCTCTTTTCCTATTCTGTCTCCTTTGGTTCTTCTCCTCCCACCTTCGCTTTATTTGTTCTCACTGCTCAGGTCTAATTCCCCACGTCCCAGGAATAAATATTCCTTTTCTGCATTCAATGTGTCCATTCTGCATTCACTCTGTCCTTTTTCTTGAGCTTCCAAAGTTTGCTAAGATACCACTGAATAGCCTGTCCCAATTGCTCCCAAGACTCAAACAAATTCAGCGCTTCTTGACAGGTTTCAGGGGAATTAACCATTATTCCTGTCATTTGGGTTAACACCACCCAGGTAATAATTTTTGGGAGTGCCGAGGTCTGCACTCTGTATACCTGGGGAAGGTCCTTCCTTTAAACTCACACCACCTATCTGATCTACACCCCACATATTCTAATCTCACCCAAGGATAACAAAAGCGTTCACAATTCTGAGGGCAATTGATGTTTTCAGGTAGCACTGGTTGTTGGTTCATTGTTGATATTAGGGACCAGAATGTCCTTTTCAAGCCAGGGATGAACCCATTTCGCTGGTATCCATTAGGGTTTTTTGTCTGTAATGATACAAACATAACCCCTTCCCCACATCAGTAAATCTGCAGGTCCTTCTGATAACCCTGTTCATAGGATTTTTAGAAGAAACTTTTGATTGGTGCCGTACCAATTCAGAATCTTGCTGCAAACCTGAATAATGTGTTATTACTGGTGGTTCACTACAATTACCTACTAACCACTGATGATTCATAACATACACTGCTTTCAGCACTCTATCCTGTGTGCTCAGCCCATTCTCCCCTGTTTTTTGTTTATCCACCAGTCCTTTCAGTACCTGATGTGTCCTTTCAATGATAGCTTGTCCTGTGGAGTTCCCTGGAATACCTGTGCTATGCTCTATCCCACAAGCAGCTAAGAAATCCTAGGTCTGTTGGGCTATATTTCCTGACCCATTGTCTGTTTTAATTTTCTGAGGCAAACTCATGATGGCAAGCAGCCTTGCAAGTGTCGAATGACAAAATGAGACCCTTCGCTTGTCAGAGGAGTGGCCCAGACCATGGCAGAAAAGGTGTCTATGGTTACACTAATGCGTTTAAAACGACCAAAAGAGGCACAGATAGTTACATCCATTTGCAAGAGCCCTAGGCCATGAGGGTTGACTCCAGGACCCAACCTGCCAATCATACCCTGGCACTGTGGACAGGCATCCTGCAGCAATATTCTCAATTGTTTGGGTAAAACTTTTGCACTTTGGTGAAAAAAACTTGTGAGCCCTTCTGGCTTGGCCAAACTTACCGATATTATGAGAAGCAGAGGCCCAAAGTGGTGCCACAAATTGATCAGCCTTCTCATTTCCTAAGGCTAGGCCTTCTGTAAGTGCAGACTGACTGTATATGGGTAATAAAATAATCCTGTTTGAGAGAATTAAGTAACTGCCATAGTTGCAAAAAGATTTGCCACTACCACCGGTTTTGAATTTCCTAGAGCAATGCTTGCTCCATGCACTCAACAATACCTACTACATAGAGAGAATCAGAAACAATGTTAATGGGATCATTGCACCATTTTTCAAACACTAATAACAGCACATGACTCAAGATGCTGTAAAGAACCTCCTGGTCCCTCAAGGATTTCACTGAGCCATTTGCCTCTGTCCTGCCAAGTAAGACCTGCTTTAAAAGTTTTTCAGCTGGCATCAGTAAAAACTGTGAGGTCTTCTACAGGTTGTTTTGATAGCCAAGGAAGTTCTTCCACCTGTTGATACAAAGAAAAAAGCTTATGAGGGGCAAAAAGAGTGCTAATAATACCTGGAAAGTTTAACAATGCCTATTGTAAGGTGTCTGAATTCTGCAATGACCATTGTAAAAAGTCTTTTGTTAGTGGAAGAATATTTTGGGGTTCCATTCCTGCAACTTCCAGTGTCTGCTTTTGTTCCTTGATCATGATTTTGGCTATAGCTTCCATTCGTGTGGTCAAGGATTCATTCAAATTACATGGTAAAAAGAGCCGTTCTAGGACTTTTAGTGGCTGATTAGCCTAGCTATCCCACTGCATTAGGATAGCCATCATGTGCTTTTCTCTATTCAGCATGGCCACAGACAATGGTAAGTTAGGGGACCAACAATCTGCAAAGGAATTACCCAATTTAGTGGCAATTTGAGTCAGTCTTCTGTTGTTTTTCAGTTCATGCAGAAAATTGGTCTGATTTCCCCCTTTCAATAATGGCATTAGGGGTTCACAGTCTTAATTAGTAATGCCACAGGTGCTGTAAACCTACTGTATGTCCCCAATTAACTTTTTGCGGGTCATCCATCAAGGTCAGAATTTCTGTACAAATAGTTAATTATTGAGGCCGAATTTGGGCTTCAGTGATAAGCATACCCAAATATTTCCATAAAGCTTGTTGTTGGACTTTTTCTAGGGCAATCTGAAGGCCTGCCTTCTGCAATTGTTGTAAGGCAGGTAGCAGGGTTGCTGTATCCAGGTGTTCTCCTGCTATAATAATACTATCCATGTCATGATAGGTAAGACACTGTGAGTACTGGTTTCTCAGCAGGGCTAGTGCCCAGGCAACAAACATATAGTTGGCACATCATGGGAGAGCTTCACATCCCTTGTGGCAATACAATCCACTGATACCTTTTTGCTGCCTCTGCTTTGTTAATGGATGACACTGACAAGGCAAACTTCTCACCATCATCCTCGTGCAGGGGCATTGTGAAAAAGCAATCTTTTAAATCAATAATCAACAGTTGCCAATTGAAGGTAACTTTGATGGTGAGGGAAGGCCCGGCTGCAAGGGTCCCATATCCTGCATTACAGCATTAATCGCTCAAAGGTCATTTCCCTGATTTTTTAGGAATTGTAAAAATGGGTGTGTTCCAGGGGCTTGGAGAAGGTACAATATGCTCCCTTTCCAACTGCTCATCAACCAGTTCATTAACATGGGCAAGCTTTTCTTTAGACAGCAGCCACTGATAAACCTAGACTGGTGTTTCTGTTAACCATTTTCATTTTAGGGTTGGCAGCCCCTCAATGACCACTGCTAAAAACCCTCACTGGTGAGGCAGAAACCCATCTGGCTCAATGCGTCTTGTCCCAGCAGCCAGATTGTTGTAGTCATCACATAAGATCTCATCTGAGCCCAAACATGTGCATCCTCATCAACCCATACTGTTAAGAGTGTTTTACTGATTTGAGTCATTTGCACAACTCCCACCCCCATAACAGGTGTTCCCAAGGTGTTCAGAGGTCATTTTGCAGGCTATACAAACGAGGGAACAATGGTGACATCTGAACCTGTGTCCAGTAATGCAGCTTTTGTTGTGAGAGCTCCTCCATCAGGGTGCTGAAAAGTAATGGGTTTAGTTGGTTTTGCTCCTGATAATGGTAATGTAAACACTACCTGAGGGGTTTCTGTTGATCCAAAACCTCCATCCCCTCTATGCATGACCCAATTTCAGAACCTTGGCCTCAAATAGAACTAACTAGTGCCTTTTGGAATATGGACACGTGGCCCCCAAGTCTGCACCATTATCTCAAAATTGCCTAAATAATCTGCATCAATCAGCCCCCTTCACGCTTGGTTTTGCATTTCCCAAGGTGGGGGTCCATCTCTCCATAAATCTTGATTTAAATTTGCCGGTCCAATGCCCAAACTTGTCACATCTGTTGCAGGTTTTTTTCACTTATGGCTAGTGAAGTAACAGAAGAACTTCTTAGTTCTAGAAACTGGTACTAATCAACACAGACTGTTGCTCAGCCAAAACTGTGTTAAATTCCTGCAGCCAGAGCAAGACAACAGAGACTTCATAGAATTAGGAAGAGTTTATTTTTCTTTCTTTTATATAGCAAAAGGGAGAGCCATTTGCCTCTGTCCTGCCAAGTAAGACCTGCTTTAAAAGTTTTTCAGCTGGCATTGGTAAAAACTGTGAGGCCTTCTACAGGTTGTTTTGATAGCCAAGGAAGTTCTTCCACCTGTTGATGCAAAGAAAAAGGCTTGTGAGGGGCAAAAAGAGTATATTAGAGTGGGGCATAGAGTAGGCGATTCAGGCAGTCTCTACTGTCTGGTTACCTCAGCCAATGGGGCAAAGAAGAGGGTAATGCAGTGGGAAACTTAGGATAAAAAGGGAGCTGCATCCCCCAACCACTTGAAAGACCCCATGGGAAATGGCCCATGGCCTTTCCCTTTATTCCAATAAAGTTACGGGGCTCCTTTGTCTCTTTTTGGGACAAAAACCTCTGGCATCAAGGATTCATTCTCCTAAGAAAATGAGCACTCATCTGGGGTCCTTCCACCCACCCGTGACAGTGAGTGGGAGCTCAAGGTGCCCCTCAGCCAGCTTTGGTGATCAGTTCCCTCTGGTGGCAGCTGGCACTGGACAATTGGTAGAGTACCCAATAGTGTCCACTCAAGACAGACGAGTAGTGGACTAGAGGGTCCACGAAGAGTCCACAGGGAAGGACCACTGAAAATGTCACAAATCAATGGGATTTTTGGGGGAATAAACCTGAGAAGGCACCCATAAAGGGTAGCATAGGTAAAGCCAGCAACGGGTCCTGGCAAAAGGGATGATGGTCCAGAAAGATCTCCAAACAATCCCTTAGGAGAATGTTGAGGTAGTTTGCACCTTCTCCCAGATGTAATTAAGGACAATCCATGCCCCAGGAGAAATTGGGGGAGTTGAGAAGGGGTCTCGGCAACAGGGGACAGATGGTGTTAGTATGTTGGGAAAGGATTGGTTGAAGTGGAATGTGGAGGAATATGGTTAAGGCAAGTAGTAGCAGAAGGCATTTATCATTAAAATTTGCCAGCTGATTCAGCTGCAAGTTCTTTTTATCGCCAGCTTCCAGGACAGGGAAAACAAGGAAATCAGGATGAAGAAGTGTTTCTTTATGGTCAGAAGTGGCAGGACCAGGCACAGAAGTGTGGGACTGCGAGCATGGGCTTGGGGCTTGTCGGGAGGTGCGGGCCCGGGCTGGGGCTGTGGGGCAGCCAGGGCTCAGCTTCAGGCAGTACTTGACCCCACCACCGCCCCCCCTCAGGCAGGGATGGCAGTGGTCCCCGAGCCCCATGAGGCTGCTAGACGTCCTGGCCCCCATGAGGCTGCCGGACACCCCAGCTGCCTGTGGTGTTGCTGGCTGTGCCCACTGGGTGTGCCGGCAGGGGCTGCGTTTGGACACTACAGCAGGACAGGGACTGGCTCTAATATATGGTGTATGGCAAAGAGAGTGAGCACAAAGAGGAGGAGCAAAGAATACCTGGGGAATGCAAATTACACACAGTAGGATTAGGATTTTCTTTTAAGGATTTTATTTGGGTCATTGGAGAAACAAATTATTTTGAACTGTGTGAGAATGAGCACCCACAGGCAGTAGCGGGGCTGGGGGCTAAAGAAAGGGCAGAATAAAGCTCCTGGATGAACTGGCTAGAAATATACAGCAATTGTATGTAAGAACGGATCAGGAAAAGGTGAAGGTAAAGGCGATGGCAGTGTTCTTACTGCTGCAGAGGATAAACTGCAGAGCCCAAGGGGGCCCCTGGGACAGAAGGGGTGAGTTTGGCCACAAGGACAGGGCAGAGGCATTCCGTCCTCAGCAGGGGAGAGCCCACCCAAAGAGTGTTGTGGAAGGAATCAGTGTGCTGTCTGCAAGGACACTGAAAGCAAGATTGCCCATAGAAACAACTGGATCCTCAGGAGGATCAAGTCCAGTGATGAATGGAGATGTATTGTTAGGGGTGTCAGGGGTTCCCATTATACCAGGGATCCACCACACTGGAGCCCTTGATAACATTTAGGGTGGGTCCAGAACGGTAGGAGGTGTTTCCATGATAGACACAGGGGCCTCTCAATCCACTTTGAATTTTATCCCTTAAAGGGAAAAACTATCAAGAAGTTCTTTAATTCTTCAGGGGTAAGTGGAAAAGAAGTGGGGATGTGTTTCTTTCAGCCATGATTAGTACATGTGGGTGTCATGGTTTGACAGGAAGTAGGTTTTCTGGGATATGCTGTGGCCACCAATAGGTGTTCAGATTTTAATACTGGTACCTGGTTTGGCCACTGGGGCATTGGATACGCCTCTGAGAACACAGGCGTTAAAAAGCAGAGCTCTCGCGGGAGAAGTTCTCTTGGGTTTCCGGCAGGAAAGATTTTGGATCTCTCCCCCCGTCCCAGCTGCTGCTGGCTGGGTGGGGGGAGGGGAGAAGCCATGCGGCTGGGTGAGGTAGGGCCTTGGACAGAGAGGGGAGGTGAAGAGGCCCTTGCAGGATGGAAGGGTGGAGGAGCACCAAGAGGCATCGTGCAGCCACCCCCCCCCCCCAGGAAAGAGGGAGAGCCAGTCTGTCTGTGTCACCTTGAAATTTGATAGTACGGCCGGCCAAGAAGGAGAAGGGGGGCGTGCAGCAAGGAGGTGCCTGGCTGGGCAGCCTGGGAGTTCTGGACAGGCAGAGCCTGAGATTTTTAACCCTTTCCTTGGATGATGGGAACCTTACAAATGCTGATCCTCCTGGAGCTGAATGAGAGATAGAGATATAAGAGGAAATGGGCCACAAGAGTAGAGAAGAGTTTTAGGCTGGAAGAGATGATGGAGTGGCTTTTTTGCTGGACTTTTCTTGTATAGCCATGGACAGAACCATGTTTCCTTGGAGACTGCGTCCAGGGTGGAGGCGATGGCTCAGAACCAGGAGGGATCAGTGTTGGTGCCCCTTGGCCCCAGGGGGCGAACAAATCTGGGGGGGACAGATGTCCCGAAAGTGAGAGACTGTGCTCTTTTTTGAATGGGACAAAGCACCCTTAAAAGGAAACCCTAGAAGCAGCTCTGGTCCATGTTCAGTGGTGAGAGCACTGGACATGAAGGAAGAGGTCAGGATGGCAGATGTTCTCTGGGCAGTGCCACGAGTGACATGGAAACACACAAGGTTTCAACAGTGTTTCCTAGGAAGCCTATGGCACAAGAAGGACTCCTCTCCTCTTGATGAACTGAGAAGTGATTATCTAAAGGGTGGTGATGGACTGAGTGGTGGAATTTGGGGGATGGATGTATTGGAGGAATTTGGTGGGGGGAGGAGGAAATGTTTTTGTGGGGTTTTCATCTTTCCTGTGTGTGTGTGTTTCTTTTTACTTGTAGTTTAGTTAATAAACTTTTCCTCTATTTCTAAGTAGAAGCCTACTTTGCTTATTCCTGGTCACATCTCACAGCAGAAACCAGGGAGAAGGTATTTTCATGGGGGCACTGGCATTGTGCCAGCATCAAACCATGACAGTGGGGGTTGGGTTTGAAATGCATAAATTTCTGTTTGTTCCTGCTTGTAATTATAAGTTACTGGGAAGGGATTTACTGGCTACATTGGGAATGCAAAATAACACTGTAAAAAGTGATACAGAAACTAACCCTATTGTAAGTCTGTGTCAAATCTCTGAGAGAGCCTATGATGCAGTAAACCCCCAAGTGTGGGCAGTCCCAGGGAAATCTGGAAAATTAGCTATGGAGCCTCTCCAAACTACTTTGAAGCAACCAGGATAAGTGGTGTCTAAAAAGCAATACCCTCTTTCCAAGGCAGGGAAAGAAGGGGTTGCAGCCTATTACTGAACCCCCGTTACAGGCAGGTCTTTTGGAGTCATCCATGTCTCACTAGAATACTCCTGTCCTGCCAGTTAAGAAACTGCAGGGACACCAGAAGGAATGCAGAATTTTAAAGTGTTAGGGAAAAAAAAAAGCAGATTAACTGAAGCTCACGCCCTAGCCCTTCTGGACAGGGAAAAATAATTTGAATTCTATGTGGATGTTAAACAGGACCATACTAAAATAATTTTTCTGTGGGAACACTGGATTACACAGCAGTCTGTTGCCTACTTTTCTAAGATGTTAAACCCAGAGGCCAAGAGGCTGGCCTCATTGTCTGCAGAATTGTGCAGCTTTAGTAGCAACCAAGGCCCAAAAACTGATGACAGGACAATGTTTTATGAGACTTATGAAAGTCTCACATCAAATTAAAGTTTTGTGAGGCAAAAAAGCCTCTAAGTGGATGTCCAGGGCTTGGTTAATACAGTCTAAAACTTACTGAATGGAACAAAAAGATTTAGGATTTAGAAGTGGGGAAGGGTTTAACCCAGTCTCCTGTTAAACAAGGACTTTGAACAGTCCTGGAGAGGGGGTCTGGGAAGAAACCCATGACTGCATTCAAGTGACAGATCTCCAGACCTGGGTTAGGGAAAATTTAGGAGACACCCCCTGGCTTAAGGGAGGAAGTGTGTTTATTAATGAGCCTTCACGGGCAGTGGAAGGGAAGCGAGTTACAGGAGACACTATTATCAAGGGAAGGGAATTAGAAGAAGGGAGGATGTTGCTGTGAATTAACATTTGTACTGATTCTAACCATGCATGTGGAGTGGTATACACGTTAAAAATCTGTGGGAGGAAAGAGGTTTAACTTGCAGGGGAAAAAACATTAGCACATGACAGCTTAATTACTCCTCTCTTGGAGGTGGTGAATTTACCAAAAAGAGGGGCAATGATGTACATTAGGCAACTCCATGAAGGGAATCATTGGAGTTCTCGAGGATTGGCAGAAGCCTTCCTCAAGATGTATTTTGCTGCGGGTCTTTTTAGTCTGGGAAAAGCAGCTGTTGAAGTTTGCTTGATTTGTGCAGAAGCCAATAACAGGGTTACAAAGAAAGCTGCCAGGGGAGGGAGGTCTTGGGCTGTATATCCCTTCTAAAGATGCCAAGTGGATTTTACTGAGATGTCCCAAGTGAGAAGGCTTAAATATCTTCTGATAATAGTATATCAGCTAACAAGGTGGCCAGAAGCATTCTCAATTGCTTCAGCAGCTACAGCATCACCTATGAAGGTATTTTTGGAACACATTATTCCAAGATACAGGATTGTAAAGGAACAGACTCAGGGGAGCTAATTTTACAGGAAAGTTCCTTCAAGGGGTTATGGCTACTTTAGGAAAACAATGGATCCTCCATACCCCCTGGCACAGAGCTTGTGTCAGGTAGAAAAAAAATGAAGAGCGAAAGAAAGAAAGTACCTTTTGAAGCTGGTAATAGGCACCAAGATGCCATGGGTAGGGCTTTTTCCATTGGCCTTGGCAAGAATGAAGGCCAGACCCAGAAGAGGGAATCAGTTCTCTTCCTTTGAATTATTGTTTGGAATTCCTCACCCAGGTAATTCTCAACCTATTGGGATGTAGAGGTAAGTGATGTATATTTAAAAGAATATGTGGCCAGGATATTCTCTCTCGTGAAATCCCTTCAACTGGAAGACCAGCTGGCATAGCCCTTGCCTTTGGACTTTGGCTGTTCATAACATCTAACCAGGGGATTTAGTCCTGCTTAAGGAGTGGAAAGATGCACCACTGGTGGCAAAGTGGTGTGGAACTTTCCAAGTGTTACTACCCACAGAAACAGCCATCAAGACAGCTGAATCCATCACACTCTAAGGTCAAGGTCTCTAAGGCCCCAGAGATTTGGACGTCTCAACTGGAAAAGAAGGACAGCAGGCTCTAACTGACAGACCACTCCACAGGAGTGGTCTGGAGCAGCAGCCAGTGAATAGACATCAGGGCAAGCCACGTGTACCTACCCACAGACTGTCTGCTGAAATCGTCTGGATGGGCATCCCTCTTTTAGAATCTCCACTCACTGGGGGGCTACTACTTGCTGTCATTGTTTTCTTTATCTTAGGTGGTTTCTGTGCATTCACTGGCCACAGGTGGTACAGAAGACAAGATGAGACATTGTGAACTCAAACTATATTTACTCATCAAAGAGTAATTATGACTGAGTTCTTTGTATGAGGCACTGCGGTGCTGGAATTCATATGAAGAAGAGGAAAAAGCACAAGCAGCATCAGCTTTACTCAGTTACTGGCAATAGCCATGGTCTGGTTGAAGAGTGAACCAGCAGCCTCTCCAGCAGTGCAGAGGGGCTGAGCTGACTGGGGACAGGGACCAGCCCACCTGCTACCAGGAAACTGTTGGAGACTGGGCATGATCCCATGTTACTCACAAATAACCCTGGCATTCCCAGACTGCAGATGAATTAGATACAAGGTAGGTGTTAACAGCAAACAGACTGAGTAATACGTATGTAGAATTTATTTAAAATACTTTTTAACATATAAAACCCCCTCACTATTTATACAGGCTAAGTCCTAGCAACATATACAAATACTGAGCAACTACAATACATGCTGAGGTAAGAACATACATTCTGGAAGAATATTCAAGCCAAACAAGATTGAAATACATTTTATATACATGTCTTCACCTGTAAGAGAGACCCATTAAACGTACCTTCCCTTTATTGTACACAGGGAAATTCTAGTCTTAGTGTGCCATGAAATTTAAACCCAACTGCTACATGTTCAAATGTATCTTAGCCCTAGCAGACAACATGTCCAAAGTCTGAAGTAGGAGCAAAGCCTGGGACCAAATTCCTTCCAAAAAGGGGCTTACATTTTAAAAACATCCATTTCTTTAACAGCCTATGCTCCTCAGAGAATGAAATTGCATTATGTTTGCTTAAAAAATAACCCACTGCAGAGAAACTTCATACACCACCTTAGCCTTCAGCTATCCACAGTTCTACCATTCCTGGTCTGCAGTAAAAATCAAATCCAGGTGTGTTATTTATACTGACTTGGACACATACATTTATTTTTATGATAGATTAATTTTTCTAAGCCTAAACTGGTACAGGTTGAGAATGGAAAGGATTCTTAACTCGGCTGTAACCGTATTGTCACATCTTAGTGGAAACTAAGAACTTCCCACCCCTTGAAATAAAATCAGCTCAGATAATTTCAGTCATAGTTGCTGCTGATAGCTAGGAACAGTTACTTACTTACCTGTTTAAGCAAAACTACCAAGATTGCAGACTAGTTTTGTCAGTCAGAAAAAGTTGCAGTAACAAAAAAGTACAATCATAGGCAGGAATTTGCTGTTCACAAATGGGTCTTATTTACCATCCTTACATTCACATTTAGGCTTAAGGCACTGAGCTCTAAAACAAATAACTAAAAAATGTCATTCTCAATTAATGAGAATGAATGATCAGAAATTCTACAACTGGGCTTTAAGGTAGCACAGAGAACATTCAGCATCTTTGTTGGTGACAGGGACAGTGGGACTCAGCACACCTTCAGCGAGTTTGCCCACAGCACCAAACTGTGAGGTGCCATCATGCTGGAGGGAAGGGATGCAGCCCAGAGGGACCGGACAGCCCTGAGAGGCGGCACCTCCTGGAGTTGAAAAAGGTATTGTCCTACACCTGGGTCAGGGCAACCCCAGGCTCACAGACAGCTTGGGCAGAAAAGTGACTGAGAGGAGCCCTGCAGAGAACGACAGGGGTGATGGTTGAGGAAAAACTCAACATGAGCCAGCAATGTGCTCTCACAGCCCAGAAAGCCAATGGGATCTTGGGCTGCATCAAGAGGAGCATGGCCAGAAGGCTGAGGGATTCTCCTCTGCTCAGGTGAGACCCCACCTGGAGTGCTGCATCCAGCTCTGGTACCCCCAATATAAGAAGGACATGGAACTGCTAGAGCAAGTCCAGAGGAGGCCTCGAGGTTGGTAAGAGGAGGGGGGCACCTTCCCTGTGGAGACAGGCTGGGAAGGTTGGAGCTGCTCAGACTGGAGAAGAGGAGATTGTGTGGGAACCTCATTACAACCTTCCAGTACCTGAAGGGACCCATAGGGAAGCCGGAGAGGGACTCCTTGTCATGAACTACAGTGGCAGGACGGGGGAAATGAGTGGAGACTTGAAAGAGGGGAAGTTTAGGTTAGATAAAAGGAAGAAATTCTTTACTGTGAGGATGGTGAGACACTGGAACAGGTAGCTCAGAGAAATTATGCATACCCCCATCCCTCGAAGTGTTCAAGGCCAGGTTCAATGGAGCTCTGCTCTAGTGGAAGGTGTCCTTGCCCATGGCAGGGGATTGGAAGTAGATGATCTTTAAGGTCTCCAACCCCAGCCATTCTATGATTCTACATAATATCATATTTTAGATGCTGAACAGGCCACAAGTGATTTTTGACTCCAGAGTTTATATACAGCCCCTCTAACAAACAGATTTTCAGGGGTAAGTGAGGATATTTTACTGGTGATAAGGCATGGTGTCAGCCCCTTGAGCAGCACTGCAGCTTCCATTCAGATGTTGTCCACAGCATTTAAGGACCTGGGCAGTAAACAAGGCTTTGAATTTCATCACAAACAAACAGTAACACCTGAAGTCCATAAAACTGGGCTACTCTGTAGGGAGGGGG
The DNA here is from genome assembly GCA_019023105.1 of Diglossa brunneiventris. Lineage (NCBI taxonomy): Eukaryota > Metazoa > Chordata > Aves > Passeriformes > Thraupidae > Diglossa > Diglossa brunneiventris. Next base: position 95,244,765 of record CM032352.1, read on the forward strand.
TCCACATGTATGAGTTGATTCAGCATCCTTCCAATAGTGCTGTTAGAATAAGAATACAGCATTTTTATAGTGAAGTTTTCTCCTACTTAGGTGAGAACGGTGTGGGTTTTTTTTCCTAACAAGATAAAAAATGGCAAATATGTCATTCAGACTGTTTTCATTTTGTGATAACCTAGCTAAAATGACTCTACATTACCCCAGTAAATGACTGATTGCGAAATTTTCATAGTACAGAACACTGGAACATTCAAAGGATACAAATTCCAATAAATAAGTTGGAAATGGACACTCTTTGGAATAGTACTCATTCATTTGCAAAGGTTTTGGAATCTTTCATGCTTCTAATAAGAACAATCATAAAAAAAAGCCCTAAGGCTAAATTTGGCAGTTGTGCTAAAACATACCATATGTGCTAAATGCATGTCTAACAGAAACTGTGCACCATTAGAATATTTGTGTGCTTCCTTAAGCACTCACAAAAGTATGTACAGATCTTTTTTGTATAAGCTCACACCTGAACACAGAATAATGGACACTCTGGGAGAGGGCAGGGCAGGGCCTTTCTCAATTCAAGTCACCTCCAAGACCTGAATGCTTCTTGCACTGAGCATCAGGGAAGTCTGACTTGGAGGCAGATGATATTCAAGTGGCCCTCACAAGCGTAGGGAATAATGTAAAAGCAGTTCCCAGGTAGTTAGTTTGCTTTGTCAGTCTGTGCCTCCTGGATCCCTAGGAAGAAATACGACTGAGTGGCTTAAGGTGAAGAGGCCAGAAAAGAGGTTATATAAGACAGCAGCTTCTAGTTTTGGAAGGCTAACCTAACCAAAAAGGCAGGAACCTTCTGACGAACACACAGTTAGCTGAAAATTGCCAATTCTGTTAATAAAAGCTGAAATAATGTAATTCAGTATCAAAACTATTTTATGCCATGAAGCTAAAGGGATTTTTGCCATCAGTCCTGATAGCAGCTTGTTAAGTCCAAAGTTGTGCAGACATTTTACAATGAAAAGAGGAATTTTAGAAGCTGTAGTGCTTGCACAGAAATTAAGAGCTTTGGGTATTGAGGTGGGTTTTTTCCCCCAAAAAAATAGTACCATTAGAAAAAAATAACTGGCTTTTTTACTTAAACTGTTTCTCCTAATTTATCACTCACATCTATGAATTACTGGAGCTAATCATGAAGAGTTCTTCTCTCATGTCTGACAGACAATTGTACAGTAGTAATAAAAAAGTCCACGGTTTTGCAGGAGACGAGCTGTTAATTGTCCATACAGCTTAAGGAAAAGCAGAATTAGAGTTTTCCCAGACCTCAATACCACGTCTTTTGGTTCAATGTTGTATTATTAGACTAACAATACCAAAACAATGGAATTAAAAAAGTGAAACTGTGAGCTTTATGGAACTGGCTTTTAGAAACAAACCATCATTCTACCTTACTAACTTTGTTCATCCTTACTCACAGTGGGATGGGCCATGCTCTGTGGCACCTGGTACACAAGTCGGTCAGCACTGCTGGGCCCTGGCTGCCCCTTTGGTATATCGTACAGTGCCTGTGCTGAGGATGCACTGCCTGTCCTGAATAACAGTTTATTGCACATTCCAACCAGTGGAGGAGCTTGATTCCCTGCAGCTTTGAAGGTGGAAATGGAAGGAGCGCCAAGAGGGGTGCTGGGATGGCTGGACACGTCCAAGGTTATTGGAGTCGCATACTCAGGTCCAGTTACGGGCAGTGGCTTGGCATAGGCGTGGTAAACTTCTTGGCTGGGGGAATTGTAAGGGTCCAAGTCAGCGTAACTGGCTTCTTTTCCTTCCTCTGGTTTGAAGGCTGATCTCTGGTGAAGTGTGCCCACAACTCCCCCTACCAGAGGCTGAGCATATTCTGTGTTGCAAGCCCCAACAAAACAAAACATAAATACACTTACTGGGGTTGTTTTACAGTGGCATCACATTAAATACAGCCTGTCAATAGTCTGCCAGAGATCACTATCCTACATCAAACCAGTGCTCCATCTCTGTCCACCAGTGCCAATCGCTTTGGAAAAGGATTCCTTTCCACCCAATAGGTAAAGCCATTGAGATAGCCAAAACCAAAACATCCCCACTTCTCAGGTTTATACTTCTTCCCAAGTGAGCTGCAACTTCCCATGCTGCAAATCTGCCTGAAAACGAAGCGGACTGAAATGTTCTTCTATTTACATTAGGTTTAAATAAAATTGTTCTGCCTGGATCTCGATAACAAGTGGTCCTTGGGGTGGAATGTTTGTCCTTTGAGGGGAAGCCTGCATGTAGTCTGAGATACTTTAGCTCAACAGATTATCTGAGTTACAAAAGCTGGAGGTGAAAAGCCTGAGTAGCTGGGTAAAACAGACAAGCAGCAAAACAAGAAAGCTAATTCTGCCTGCAGTGAAGCTGTAATTCCTGCACATCTGCCCAATTCTGCCATCAGCAGGTAAGCGCAGAATCAAAGGCACATTCAGTCATCCTCCTCCCATGCCTAGCTCACCAGGGAAAGGGCATGTGGAGCTATGCATAAACTCTCCTTTTCCAGATCCCAAGTTTGATTTAACCCATACAGTAAAGGTGGAGAATCAAGTGCCCATATTTCAAATTTGTGCATAAAAATATTGTGATGAAATTATTTCCAGCGCATGAAAATAAAACCTAAAGAATTCTTTCACCCTTTATGAGGTTTAAAAACAAGAAAGGAACCCTTCAGTTACTGCATTAACTTGGGCAAGTCTCTATCTGTAGCACATGAAATGAGAGAGCAGACACAAAAAAGCCTGCATTTTAAGAGATATGCTTACCCACAGAATGACTCATTTCTCCTCCGTTCCCCTCCAAAACCAGGAAATAACTAATTGTAGTCAGATTCCTGACATTTTTGGCATGTCATTCGTATACATACATACATACATACATACATACATACATACATACACATATATAAAAAACACGGCCCACAAAGTACCTGTAGACTCTGTTGGCAACATTGTTGGGACTTCTCTTGGTCTTAGGTGACTGATTTCACTGCTGCTGTAGCATACAGGAGTTTCTTCATGTTCTGCTGATTTGGTCGGGAAAAACCGCTTCATCCCTTTCCACCATCCTTCACATGAATCAAAAAAAAGAAAAAAAAAAAACGCACAAGATTGCATATATACTGTATTTTAAGCTACTAAAATACTTTTCAGCACAGCTTGTATTTTGTTGAAAGAGGTAAATAACTCAATTATCACTATTTTGAGTAATACTCTAAGACATCACAGCTGTGAGCTATCAGAAACAGATACACAGCAAATGAAAGTGATTAAAAGGTTCCTTGTCTAAAGCGTAAGACATACTTAAGACTGCCAGTGAGCAGACACACAGGTGTGCAAGTTTTCAACAGAGGCCGGAGAAGCAAAGCACAGTCACGCAGCAGTACCAACCCAACTGCTGCAGCTGCCCTTTGCACCTGGGGCACAGGTGGTTTCAGGACCATTGCAAAGAGCTGCCTGGTGCAATTGTGTGATCTTAAGTTTATGAGGCACCAGACAGCTGGATAGAAGATATACCTAAATCCCAAATGCTTACTAGGGCAATGAAAACAAAATTTTTGACAAAACTTATGCGCTAAGATGAAAGATTTTTTTTCCAGGACAAAAAAGTACCAAATAAATGGTTATTAAATGTATAGAGACTTTCCTTATAAATTAATTTTTCTCCTTGTGTTGTATAATTAAAAGGTTTTCTACTTCATTCACAAAAAACCCCGAAGTGGTCAGATCTAACAGGAGACATGACATTTACTATTTCTAAAAAAAAGAAATCAGAGAAAGAAGCAGTACAATTAAGTTGGTCCACAAAAGAAATTCAGTTTGCTATGTCTCCCTCAGTTAGCACTAGAGAAGCTTCTGCTAGTGGAAACTGTAACTGCAATCTGAAATAAACATCGAACAAAAAACCACTGAGCAAATGGCTCCATATAAAACCATTTTGTTACCTGCACGATCCCAGTAAGGTAGATCATATGTGTCCTCAGTTTTTTTCTTGCTGTGAGAAGAAAAGAAAAAGGAAAAAATTGTTATTTTAACTAATCTGCTTATCAAAAGATGCATTAAGTAATGCTCAGCAACAATCACCTTGGCTGTAACTGGTTCTCAAATTTAATGTATTAGAACCAGTAACCTGGCTTCCCATCACCAGTCTGCTGCTACCAGAGAAACCAGTTTTCAGTCAAAGCACTTCCAATGAAAGCAGTTACCAAAAGCTGTTTTGTCCTCGCTAGTCAAGTGATTTTTTTCTCAGAAAGAATGTAATTCTTTCCACAAGTGCAGACCACAGAGTTCCCACAGCAATACATGCAGCATTTCATTCCCACACACCAGGCTAACAGACATTTAAAGCAGTTTCATCCATCTATTCATTTACCGGTTTCTCCAATGCCATGCACAAACTAAGATAAGAATCAGGGTAGTGAAGACCATCACCAGCACTGGGACCAGAACTGCTGCCAATGCCACATCTGAAAGCCATTAAATTAAGTGGTGTCAGACAGAAAGAGCTTCTCATAAATCAGTTTTTGACTTGAAAATTACTTGACTAGAGCACACAGTTTTCACGTTTAGTGTCGATCACACCAGATCCCCCAGCTAAGCTACTCTGCTGCATGCTCCCACAGCGCAAATTCAATTAACATCTGGCTCTTCTACATGCATGCACAGCTGGTGGTTTTGCAGGGTTTTTCATCAAAATCAATCTGTTTTAATATATGGTTTTTCTGTTACAATAATGTATTCTATTATTTATGCAGAAAATCCCTTAATGTCACCATGTAAGTTCAAACTTCCTTTAAGAAGTAAATTCTACAGTACCTTAACAGTTAATCCCAATCAGTCAGTGCTGGGTCTGTGTGTGATCCTGTCCCCTGCCATCCAAAGGACACTTCAGCAGTGCCCACATCTGCAGTGACTTTGCTCCCTTTTCTGACCATTTTCTTTGATAAACAAAATGATTATGCCAGGTGACATTTTTCAAATTTCATGTCAAAAAAACTGCTCCAGAAAAGACTTGCTATATCAAAGGCGTTTTGTTCTAAGAAATTATTAAATAAAGAAGCTACCCCTGATTGATTCAGAAGGGAAGTCCAAGTTACAACTTTTCCTTCTGACAAAGTTTGTTCAGTGATTAAAAGCTGAACACTGCTTGAACAAGCTCTGGAAGATGGAACTATTATATATCTATAAAATATATATTGTATATACATTTATATTATATGCATTACTTGGCAGATTGGTTTTGTTTCTTCATGCAGCATGCAACTGCACATCTTTTATCATTTGTGTATTTAATAACTGGTAAATACTAGAAATAAAATATTGATAATCTGCTGTAATTTGTTGTTTTGAGAAAATTTCAATGCAGAAAGCACATTTAGTATATGTCAAAGCACTATAAGGAGTTCCAAACATTTTTACTGTTTAACGATGGATACCTTTGGTTACACTTGGAGACACTGTAGTGTTTTTTATTTCAGGTGTGAAAGTTGTTTTATCTGTCTGCAGCGAAGTCTTCACTGAATTAATGAAGTCATCCATGAAGTCAGCATTCTTATCATTCTTGTTCTGAGGTGGTGCTGGCAAAGTGATTTTAGGAGCACGACCTTCAGAAGAAAAGGATTTATAAGGTAAGTTCTTTGAGTGCTAGTTTTCCACATCTCATTTTCAGGAGAAGACAGCTGGAACAGTTTGCTATAAAGCTTTTGCTCATGTTATATAACAAGGACCCCCCCCAGGAATCAATGACATGAAAAGCAAGTGATTGGCATCTTATGACACACTTATTTTGTAAATTACCTTGCGTACACCTAAATTCAGTATTTTCCTGGTTAACTTTTGGATAACCTCAGAAATACCAATTAAAGAAGGATTACGCAGCCAAGAAGTACTTCAGACTTACCAAAAATAGACCCATGATATAACTTTTAATCTTAGTAATTTCATGTACAACCTTAATAGTTTCACTTCTTGTCTTGCACAGTTGAAAGTTTTCAGTTGTCTTACCTATACTAAACTGACATCCTAGCAATTCTACTTTCATTGCAATTTTCTGGTGCCATTTTAAGGGGTTAATCCTAAAAAAACGTGCAATTATAGGTGGAATGAAATTATTGCGAACTTCCTGGTACAATTCAGTATTCCCTTGAAATATCTAGAAAAGAAGGGGAAAAAAAGAGAGAAACATTACATTCTACAAATACAATAGTAATTGAGTAAGTACTACCAATTTTGATGTTTTATTGAGAAAGAATAAACAGTGAAGGATTCAATTCACCCCAGAACAGCGCTGCTGTGTGCACTTGTCCACTCCCTTGGCCCCATTACATTTACAACTAAATAAAACAAAGAAAGGTGTGTGCACATGTATGCACACAGCTACACAGTTCAGAGTAAAGGTACCATGGAATATCCTACTGATGCTCCCCAGGCACAGCCTGCTGTTACACACATGTTTATGGCACTGAGTCACTCTAAGTCCTTCTTGGTATTTTACACTTAGTCTTCAAATATACATGGATAGCAAGGACTTGTGGCACCATGCAAGCTAGAATTAAATGGTGCCTTCACACAGCCCAGCAGCTCAGCACAGCCTGTCTGAGGATGGTATTCCTCAGAAAGCAGTGGGGGGCACCCTCAAGTGTGGAACCACACTGCCCTCCCGTAGCTGTTGTGTGCAAGTGCTGAGCCACAACAAAATAGAAGAACTGGGGTTCAGAATGTGAAAGCTCTCCTCAGTCTCACACTGAGCCATGAGGTTCTGCAAGAGAAGGGCGCAGACTTTGCGTGAAGGATGAGCTCAAGTTGGTCCTTCACTGTCATCCTTGCACATAAAGAACTCATCAAAATGTGACAACACACAATTAGTCTGGCTGAAGTTTAAAAGCAGTGAGCGGAGTCCCTGTGAGATGCAGTGTAAGCACACTGACAGATTTACAGCCAACCGTGGGTTTGCCACTCCTGGGCTGCTTAAAACAATACAGCAGCTTGGCCCAGTACTCCAACCCTCCCCCTCCTTCAGGAAGACTGGTTTGGCACCATGTCTTTTGGTAGGAAGTGAGCTGCCTCTCCATGTTTGTGCACAGCAGTGGGGCTTCAGTCCTGCACATGCAACTCTGGTGCTGTTGCAACACAGGTCACCACTGGGATGACGGTGAACAAGTTCTTTCTTTTGAAGCATTGATATAGACACTGCAAATCATGGTGGACACAATGCAAAACACAATTATGGCACTTGCCCGAAAAAAGTCAGTACTACAAGGAGTTTTCTTCTCACTCACACCACTTGGTAAGGAATAAAGCACCCTGCCATTCTTAAAGACAAGCTGCATTGTGCAACAGATGATGTGTCTGCATAACATGGAGCAGTCAAGAGCTTTTAGCACATCTCTGATCAATACAAATCACTGCTGTTTCAATCCTGATACATGAGAGAAGAGATTTTTGTATTGCCCTGCTCAGTTTTTGCAAAAAATTACTAGAATATCCCAAGAGGCCTGAAATAATTATTCCAGGAAACTATCCATTCAGAACAAGTGCCTGCTCTGAATTTAAACTTCTTGTTCTTAAATATACTCAGTAGCAACAAATGAAGACACAGTAAATGCAGGGGCAAGCCTATGATGTTATTTCGGAAATAAATTAATAACACCAAGTAGTTGAAGTTCATGTGCCCACAGCAGACTGGGTTCCTATTTACAGCCAGTTTTCCCTTACTAGTTTGTTTTGTTTTGGCTTTTTGATTTTTTTTTTAATGACAGGCTTGTAGCTACAGATCTTGCTAACAAATTTTTTGTTTTGGTAAGGATGCAAGTGAGAAGCAAAATAAGAGGTGACTTCCTGAGGGGATGCACCCAGACTGAACTGCTGTACTGTATCCTTGCTCATGCTATGCCTGCCAGCACCAAAAGAAGGCACATCTGGCTGCCCAAGCAACATATGCAGATGTTACAGAGCAGGGACACAACTCTGAAAGCTGAATCTCATGTCAGGTTTCTGAGGCTGAGCATGTAACAGCAAGGGCAAAATGAATCAACACCAACTCTTACCTTCAAGAAAGGTTAACAGTAAAGATCTTTACTCCAAGCTTTTTTCAGTCAAGCTTTTGACATCCAGTGTTACAGAAGTAACTTAACCTTACCTGCAGCTCTGTATTTTTTGTTACCCTAAATTTTGCATTAAAAAATAATTTGCTTCTGAGTTCAATACAGCACTAACTTTTTAATGAGAAATCACTTTCATAGTCTTTTTATTATCAAACTCTCTTCATTTCTCTCTGTGCTGTTAAACAAAGCTTTTCCAACACTGCAACTCTCATTTGTCCTTTTTCCCCAATTCAAGCATTTACTCTTTTTTTAATCCATGAAAAATTAAGAAAAGTTTTTCTTGAGCACTGCCAAATCTCTAAAAGGTATTTGCAAAAAAGACTACAGGAGAGGCTTGGAAAAGCTTCTAGTCTCCTGAAAAATGTTAGGAATTCCAAACACATTTCAAAAAAACAGCGACTAGCACCTCCCAGCTGGTCTGGCATGCTAAAAGGGAGAACCCTGCAAGCAGATGCATCCAAAAGTAAATCTGTATGAAGTGAGGTGAAGGCAGACAGAGAGAAAATCTGCTATTTTGAAATAGAAAAAACTGAACCATTTTTTTCTGTCATTTAACTACAGCTGCCAGTTTCTGGGTACATATGATTCTTCACGCCCTGTCCCTTAATGACACACAGAGCACAAAAAAAGGTCTGTTGCCTGTAATTTCAGGCTCCACAATTTGTTTCATTTCATGAGCATGCAAGAGGGACAATGCCCTCAAATTCAAGGCAATAACTGCAAAGTTTTTTAAAGGAAATTGTCAAACTAACACTGAAGCCTAAATCTAGGCAGCTTCCTAACTGAGATCTTATTTCATGGCCAGAAAAGGGCACTCAAAACTAGCAAAATATGCTGATTTTTTCCTTTTTTTCTTGAATACTTCACACCAACAGTGACTTTAGTTCACATGTAGGCTCAGACTCGACAGTAAATTCTCCTCCTCTCTTCCAAGAGTTTCCTACTGCAGTAATGTTCAGTGCTCAAAAATCTCTCAATTTAACAAACTACAGCCTATTACTTCAACAGGATGATACATCCTACCTTGAAACATTCTTAACCCAGAGTAAAGAGAAGACCAAGGACAGCCAAAGTGACCATCCTTAAAACCTGTTTCTAAAAAAACTACCAGACTAGTAGTTACAGTTACATGTACTTAATACCACCAGCCTATAGAACTAAGATAAATTACATCCAAGGATTTTAAGATCAAGAAGGAAAATCTAGTTCCAGTCACATTACTAAGAATCTTGTAATTTCATTAAGAAAACCTGATCTGAACCACTGGAAAGACATGAATTTTCTCATTTTTGCTGTCTATTAAATACTACAGAGCTGTAAACATGGGGAAAGCAAGATTATCTTGCTGCTAACATTAGGGAAAACATTTGCAATCTGAACATACCCCTCCCTCTGCAAGGGCTGTTCTCATATATAAGAAACTTAACAGTATTTGCTTAAAAATTAAAATTGACAGAAACATTAGAAAACATGAAAAAATATACAACTCATTACATTTATTCTAACCATAAGAGGATAAGAAAGTAAAGCTTAATTTTAAAACATATAACCTATTTTAAAAGAAATAGAATTATTCTTGAAGAGATGCAGTACCAGAAAACCTACCAGTGGCAACAGAAGTTTCTTGTATAGAATATTCCCACCCCAAATAGTAATAAAAATAACATCTGAATTTTAGAACTGTTCAAATTCTTACATATTTGCATATTGTCATATTTTCCTCTGCTTATCTGCTCTTTATGATTCAAAATAACACTGAAAGTTATTTAATGATTCCTCACCATACCGAAATGACTTATATTGAGAATTGCGAAATCTCCTTAGAACATACCTAGAAAGTATATGGTATTTTTACCTTATCTTTACCCATGCCAGGTTCTCTGTACACTGTCCATTTCTGTGCATCATCACTGTATAAAATTCTGTAGGCTGAGACATAATAGTAGTGCTCTGCTAAAGTTGATCCAGTAGTTATGATACCTGTGAAAATTAAGGCACTCAGTTAGGACAAAAAACAGGTACCACTTTGTAAAAATTAACAGATCAGTTTTTGAATCCAGAGTTGTTTAATGGAGAGTCTTAACTGGTACAGTTAACTTTGAGAAGTTTATCCAAAGGGTCTGGATGTGAAGCTTCCACAGCCACTAAAACTTAGTCAACTCATTTTACTTACTTTGTATTTTAATTTTCATGGTATAACCTTGCTAAGCCCTTCCCTCCACACCCCACTTCTTGATGGAAACAGCTCCTTCATTTGACCACAGCTCACTCCTGTCTCCAGCTGCTGACACAGCTTTTCCCTGCTCTTGTACTGCCAACCTAAAGGCACCATTGAAAGAACTGCAGCTTGCTACAACTGACACTGCAGCTCTTCAGCACAACACACAAAGCAAAGCTTTTTTGGAAAGGCTTGCTAGCACAAGAATTAGAGGAGTAATGCAAAAAAATCCAAAGAGTCTCCAGGGAGGAAATAACAAAGGCCACTGGTAAATCCAAGTTGCTTAATGATAGCAAGCCACGCTGCTGATAGCAAAGTGTGCAGCTGAGGTTACAGACCAACTCAGGCATTTTAGAAAGAGACAAATGCAAACTGATCAGTGGAACATGTTTCACAATAGCCTTAAAGCCATGGACTCTATGAAGCACTCAACCTAAATCCAATTTAATTTTGATTTACATCAGATGACAAACATGCCCATTAACAACAGCAAATCACTGAAGGATTAAACCAGAAAACACTAACACTGGCACTGAAGGTACAACTGCTTCACAGCTACCCTGGAGATTAAACCCAAAATGCCAACACCTCAGTGCTGATATTGGATTCACTGTGGCCATGACAGGCACTAGGGAAAATCTAGGAAACAAGTCACTACACCTGCACCAGAGGTACCAGTGGGCTGAGCTGACTGGATTTTGATCTGCATCTCCAAGGAGACAATGAGCAAGAATCCAATAAAATCACAGGAAACACTTCAACAAATTCTGATGGAAGAGATGTCTTCTACTATGAAACTACACCTCTTCAGCTCCAGGCTCCTCAGTGTATTAGCAAGGACATGGAAGCAAATTAATTGTAATGGTAATTAAGCGCCACCTGAGCTTTATCGAAGGCCCAGCACTGGAAAGCAGGATATCAGTAACCAAAAATTTTGAATGCTGCTGAGAAGTCACATCAGATTCACTTACCTGTTATTTTCTTTTCTTTACTCAAGTCAATCTGCAACCACTGATGTGCATCACTGATAAAAGCAGCCCAAGGAGGTCCAATCCTTTTTAGTCTGGCATTTTCAGGTTTCCAAATGTTTACTTGTCCTGCTTGGTTAGGCCACTCGAGAATCGATGATGATGTGATGTGGGAATCAGGAATCACCCCAGACTCCATCCCCAGTGTCCCATAGCAACCTGAACAACAGAAAAGGCGAGGATTGCAAATGAGAACTGAAGTTATCCTGCTTGGATTTCAAGACTTTACATGCAAATATTAAATTGCCATCTAAATCTATTCCATAATAACAATACCAACAAAACACACTGTCTTTTGCTTTCTAACAGGGATACTAGAACTAAACTAGTCACAAGAATGCCATGATTTGTGCTTGTTCCACGGGTAATATGGATATTCTCTCAGTCACCTCACACAGAGAGAGTCATTCTCTCACTCACACAGAGCACTCAACGAGAAGCACTAGGGAACCTTCATGGTCCAAGAGTATCTCTGGTTGCTGCAGGAATGGGAAACAGGCTACTGGTTCATTAGTTCCTTTCTTGTGTCTGTATAACTTCTTGGGTTTTCAAATCAACCCCAGCATCACAGTGTTAATTTGAACAAAACCAAAGCATGTAGGAAGTCATGTCATAATCCTGGCCTTGAACTCAAACACATCCTTGAAATTAGTTACATTTTTCTGCTAACCATTCTTATTAAATGTTTCTTCCCATGTTGCCTTCTGTGGGCAGCGGAAAAACATTTCCTAAATTCAGGGCTAAATTTCTTGTTCTTGTAATACCAATGGTTTTTCTCTCCCATGCACAGTCCCCAGAAGTATCAGCAGAGAGCAATCTGTGCCTTCAGTCAGGCAGGCTGAACAATCCAGCCTAGTTTCCCTTCTCCTGTGAACTCCCCCATCTCCACCAAGGGGGGTACTCATCCCTCAAGGAAGGCACAGGTGGCAGAGCCCACATGAGACTGGACGCCAGAGAAAGTCTTGCCCATGTCCTGAGAGATGGCATTAGTAGTTTACTGTCTCTGCTGAACATACGTCACCTGCCACAGCATAGGATCACTTCACAAAGGGAATTCTTTCCCTCATCTGTCATTTTCCATCAACATGATGCCACTTGGCAGCAAAAATGCCTCAGTCTCTAAATACCTGCTACATTCCACTCTTTGCTCTGTGATGCTTCAGTTAATTTCTATCAAGTCTCAAAGTCAGGCAGTTTTTCCTGTATAAGCAGTCTCATCTTCCTCTGCACTGACCATGCCTCTAGCATTAATAACAAACTCCTCTACTTCATACCAAGTAATAAAACCAACTGCAACAGCAGGAACACACTAGGACCTTCACCACAGTCCGATAAACCTCATTTGAGCATACTACAGGGTTTTATTTCCCCTGATCTAACTCCTAGGCAATCCAACCACAGACATTTTAATCTAGAGCTGCATCTTGTCTCTAGCTTATTCAATAATTTCTCACGTGTCACTGAAGGTCACAAAGTCTAGATCAGCATTTTTTCCTATCTCTTCCAATTTCCAGGCCATTTAATTACTTCCATACACACTATCAGATCACATTGTGAAAGACAAAAAAACCCAGCAAACCCTGCCTGGATCACTATGTTTAATATTCTTTATGCATAAGGACACTAGACCTGTAATTCTTTCTTTCAGCTCTTGCAGACACCTGAGAGAAAAATAATTTTAATATTTTTATTAATTATTAATATGTGCACTATATTTTCTAATTTTTGTTTATTTATACATTTCCATCACCAAACAGATTCCTGTCTTTATATCCCCCTTCACTGTGCCTTTGATTTATGTATTAGGAAAAGCATTTATTTATTTTGAGAAGCATGTGCATGATTTCCCCCCCCTTTCTTTTTTAACTTTATCTTTATGAAAAACAGATGTGATGGTTTTATGGTTTTTAAATTGTTATTAAAACAGTTAAAGAGACTAAAGAAAGGCCACTGTCTTCACAGTATTTCCAACATCCACTCAAAGATGGCATTTAAAGTGACTTAGAGAAAAACTAGCTTCCACTTAGAAAACTACAGCTAATTTATTTAATTAGACAGAAAGAATCTCTTTCTGCACATAAGCAAGGCTTACTTGAAACATTGCTGTACCTATAAATTAGTGATGAATAATCATCAAGTTGAGATAGTAAAACAATTCAAAAATATACATTATTGAAGAATGCAGTAAGAAAAGGTCTCACAAATGAGAACAAAAATTAAGAAATCAAATATCTGCACACCCACTTCTATCCACAAACTTTTTATGAAAGTAGTAACATGTAACACGTGATAACGCTTACCGCTTGTCTTAAAGGTGAAGAGACTTGTAGACAAGGGTCCCCTGCAGAGAACAAAAGATGATGTTTTGCAGTACCCAGTGACAAAAATTGAAACAAACTGTCTTCAATTTATTTTTCTTGTCTGACTGCTTGCCACTGAAACGTATGCACATGTGCCTGAACAAGCACTTAATGATTAACACATCCTGCCAGCGAGTTGCAGCACTTTCAGTACAAACACCTTCTCAAATGAAATCAAGTCCAGAGATACTGGGTTAAATACTTTCAAACAAACATCTACCCAGCAAAATGCAAGACTTCATTAAAATGCTTTCTTTCCAAATTAAGCTAATCATAGTAACACAAATCGATCTCCTGTGATTGCTTTCATTTGTGGGTCTTGAGATACAATGACAAGCTACAGTCTTTTGCTGAAACTGAAAAGCTGCAATTAAATTACTGTTTTCCCACAGACCAGTAGGAATTTATAGCCAAAAAGGTAAAAACTCCTTGCAGAATTTGGAAAATGAAAATTCCTGGTCTAGAGATTAAACACTCAGTAAAACAATTTGGTAAAACAATTAATTACACTATAGCAGAAGTCTGAGAAACTTAAGAGAAGAGAACCTGTCCAGGGAACATATAGCTCCACGAGCTGAAATTAATCCCACAATGTGACACTACCAAGACCTAAGGAGCTAAAGATAAGGAAATTCACTTACACTTTTGAGGTGACATTGTTAGCCAGGGAGCCTTCATAGTATGGAATACCCTTGCTGATTACAACATTAATTTGACCACCCAGAGTATTTGATACGACACCTGCGTGAACACCGGCCATACAAAGTGATGACGACTTGAAGAAGGAAGGGAAAGAAAAATTTCATACTACTAAGTGAATAAATTAAACACCACACCATATATTGTAAATGCTACACTGTCCAGCTACAGTCTTTGTTATTATTACATTAAAATACTATTCTTAGTTAACTGTTATCTTGGTTATTTAGAAACCACTCATCTTTATTACTGAATTTATAAAAACACAAGAAGAAGGCCCTACATTTCACTGTGTCCTCATCCAGCTGCATTTAGAATGTAACTGTTGTAATTAAATGACCTCAAACCAATATCAAGGTGAATCAGTCTGAAAAAGCCAGATAGCCAGGCTCAGCCTATAATAAATTATATTAGACAACAAAACATGTAAACACATAGAAAATTTTTTAATAGAAAGCACATTGAAAGTATATTTGTTTATTTTATCACAATTAAGGGGTGAGGCGCTGCAGATTTTGTAGCTTTTAGCCAAGGGGTTTTTTCATTATATCTTGTGGTTAAACATGGTTTAACCATCCAGCACTGATCCACGTAAAGCCACAGTAATACATGCATACAACTCATCCTAAACAAGTCAATTACCTATGTTGTACAAGTCAGTGGAGACAAGTAATAAAAAATGTTTTTGCAGGGTGTCGTGTGTTGACAGGGAAGTGAGTTTTTGACAGGGAGGTTGTGGCTAAACCAATCAGTGGTCAGATTTGAATATTGGCACCTGGTGTGGCCACTGAAGACATGGACTGCCTTTGAGAAGACAGGGGTTAAAGCAGAGCACTCCCAGGGCAACTTTCCCTTCCTGGTTCGAGTGGTGAATAAGTTTCATCTCCCCTTCCCAGTAGCTGGGTGGGGGAGGGGGAAACAATGCACCCTGGCTGACGGGTGCTGATGAACTGAGAGTTGATTATCTGAGGGGTGGTAACTGGATTGAGAATATAAGGTTTTATCTCATTGTGCTGTGGTGGAAACTGGGGGGAGGAGGAGCAATGTTTTGGGAAGGTTTTTATTCTGAGTTCTGTGTGTTCCTTTTTACATATTGTAAGTTAATAAAGTTTTTTTCCTTTATTCCTAAGCTGGAGCCTGCTTTGCTCTATTTCTGGTCACATCTCACAGCAGCCACTGGGGAGAATATATTTTTATGGGGGCGCTGGCATTGCGCCAGCATCAAACCATGACACAGGGTATCATGTTCTTGCCTTTTCTCCTTGGATGACAGAATCTACTAACAAATGTCACAGTGACACTTCCCTGGCTTGCAGGCTACAGGTGCCACAGTGAGCAGCACTCATCACACCAAGTCCATCAGGCTTGCCCAGAGTAAGCTCACATCCAACAGGTCTGGGATCAACACAGCTCCCCTCTCCATTAAAGTAAGAGCATGGTGATTTAGTAGGAGATGCAGCTCTCTCCTCCCTGCTCACCAGATGTCAGCAGTGAGAGCTCCAAGCCCTCAAGGACTCTGAACATTAGGGTCACACAGAAAAGAATCAAGATTTTGGGTATTTTTTAAGGCATCAAACAGTTCCCATACACTTGAAAGAGATGCATAAGAAACCTCAACCTGAAACTTAGGTCTAAAATGCTGGACAATTTCATTTTTTTCCACACAGCCTGACTTCTGGGAAATTCACAGCCTTTTTTCGTTGATAAAGTATACAAAATAAAGTCACAGGGCATTTATTTCCTTAAGTTTCCTTAGGAAAAGGTGTCGTTTTCCTCCACAGAAAACAATTATTCCAGATTTTGTTAAAAAACTCCCAACAAGCAGAACTCGTGCAGATGCTGCAAATTTGTGAGGCAGAGAATCAATATTGTTATTAGCTACAAAAATTACCTTGCAGTCACTTAGTGAGGACTCACTGGGGACCAGAACATGTAACACAGTTACACTGTGGTGACGTTTCTACATGGGGTGATTGTTTAAGCAAGTAACCTGGGATTT
Organism: Diglossa brunneiventris; assembly: GCA_019023105.1. Lineage (NCBI taxonomy): Eukaryota > Metazoa > Chordata > Aves > Passeriformes > Thraupidae > Diglossa > Diglossa brunneiventris. The sequence goes on from CM032352.1 coordinate 95,261,212, forward strand.
ACAACTATTTGGGGAACATAAGAAACAGGCACATTTTAAGTTTGTATTTAATACTAAAATCTTTGGTTACTAACATTTTTACATAGTCTTACCTCTGTGCTATATCTAAGGGCTTATTAAAAGAGTAATTTAAAATAAAAACCAAGGATTTAATGTAATTTTTAGTAGGCTGCTAGTAAAATTATAATCACTTATAATAAACAAAGCAAACATCTCCCATCCTATGACAAGTTCATTAATTGACCGGCAAAGACTTACATTAGAAAAATACTGTATAGGGTTTTGTAGTGTTTTAAGTAAACAATACATTATTAAAGATGTTCATCACCAATTTATAGAACTACTTCTACAGTATTAAATTTGTTTTGCAAATTATTTTATAGCTGCTGAGCATAAACAGTATTTCATCTCTAAACAGTAACAAAATTTAAGACCACCACTAAGACACTGCTGAAAGAGCCATTACAGTGTCAAAAATAAGACGACATCATTAAAATAACCGGTTCTTTCTTTATAAATCTCAATTTCCCAGCCTAAGAAAACCAACTAAAAGAAAACAGGAAGTAGAAAAAACCCAATATTTTGATTGGGTTCCCTTCTCTGCAGGACTTATGAAAGTATTTGAGACTCCACTACACTACTCCACTTCTTGGAGATGGCAACATCTGAAGCACCTGTCATTTAGCACCAGTGCTAAAAAATGAGTACCATGTTATTCACTTTTAGGAGGTATAAATCCCAGCATACAAGAAGCACAACTAATGCAAACAACTACAACTGGCTTGCACTATCCACCATGTGTTTTATGAAAATTCACTTGAGCCCATGGTATTTTCACTTACATCTCTGTATCCATGAGGAATAGTGCCTGAAATATCAGCAAAAGGAATCACACATCCAGCTGGACAATACTTACTGCAAGAGAACAAACTATCAAGTCAGGATAGGCATGCACCTACAACTCTCTTACTGTTATAGAAAAGTTATGGTTTTGATTTACAAGATTCTGCTATTCATGTATCACTATGTAATGATATCTTCTAATTGAAGATCTTTCAAATCAGACCAAAAATACTCACAAGTACACAACAGGAGGACAGACATTTGAAAATGTTTTAAAATAAGTCCCAACTGAAAGTACAGTTCCAGTCTCAATATGATGAACTAATAAGGCCAGCATTTTATATTATGATTACTATGTGGCTCCGGTAAATTCAAGGTCATATAACTAAAAATATTAATGAATTTTAATTTTTGAACTAGAGACCTTCATATCTATTTGTTTTGCACCCTTAAATAAAGCATCTGAAAAGTAATGCTATTTTGTAACAGCTTTTGGCAATGCTTAGATCATAAAAACTGGCCAAATTACCACTAGCACATAAAAAGCACAAGGCAAGACACCAGCACCTCTGGAGCAGGCCTGTGTTCATGTTCTAGGACCATTTCATACTGCACACATGAAAATTATTACATCTTCAAGAGCTAAAAGTAAAGTGGAGTAAACGCATCAACATTTTCACCTCAACTCAGCAACAACTGAAGCAATGCTGTAGGTTCCATGAAAACAGGGGGATTCAGAGACTTTATCACACATTGACTAAGACCAGAACCTACAACTAGAGCCCTACACTGGAGCCTGGGAAAATGAAGGAGAAATACAAAGGTTGTACTTTGAAATGTTCCAGGTTGCCACAGCTTAAGCTCTCCAAAAATTAAGCTTTGACACTTCACAGTAGTCTGCAGCTTTAAACATTGGCCTTGCTTTAGACAGAAATGGGGAAGGAGACAACAGGAAAATGTTCCCCTTCAGAATGTAGAGCATTCTGTGTCTCCACGGAACCTCATTAATGAGCACCAAACTCTGAAATGGGTCTGCAATTTCTAACACGCGTCATCATTTAATGGTGACATTAGGTAACTGTAGGTAACTGTAATACAAATTCCAGTACTTGTGTACCTGATAAAATGTATTTACAAAAGCAATATTCTTTCTATGAAAAGGAGATATTAGCTCCTCTGTGTTAGTGCAAATTAACAAGGTTCTACTGTATACTGCACGTAAATAACACAAATGGGAGAGACAGGAGGAGGAAGGAGAAGTGCAAATGTCAAAATTCTTCAGCTCTAACCCTAATTAGTTTGTGTCTCAAGTTCTCTGGATGGCCAATTTTCAAGCTGCATCAGAATATGTAACAAAGCAAAGTAGAAACACTTAAATTACTTCATTAAAGAGACTGGGAGGAAAACAGGTAAAAATCAGTCTTACTTGAATTCTGGTTCGGAAAAGTGACTTGCAATGTCTAAACAGGTAATTAAGTCTGGAAAGAAAAAATATAAGTCAAAAGGATGAAAAAGACAAAAGGTTGAATATGCTTTTTAAACTGCACAAATACATATATTTGAGCCTCTGGGGCTTAACAAAAAGTCTCAGAATGAAAAAAACCCACATTCCTACTAAATTTTCTTGCAACAGATTTTGTATCACAGTAGAACCTTGCTAATTGAGTAACTGGGAAATCTACTGAGAATATGACACTAGATAATACTACAAAAATTCATTTTCTGTGCAGCTTCATTTTAATTTATTGCTATATTTCAGAGATAAATCAGAAACAGAAACATATGCTCTTTTCACAAAATTAAATTAATAAGATAAAGAGGCCAGTGTTTTCACCATTTAATGGTTCTGCAGTGCTGAACACAAGCACCACAGAGAACAAATGTTAGAATGCTGTGTTACTGGCATCCATGACTGATACCACAAATTTCTTGTTTGTGTCTGCTGTGTATCAACACATACAAGTCCAAAATACAGAGACGAAAGCATCAAATACTCTACAAAATTAAAAACTGAGACTCTTTATCTGCTCTTTTTAAAATAACTTCCAGATAGGGTTTTTGCCTTCTGAGGCAGTTGCTGCTGCTCCTTCATTTCCTTGCAGACCAAGTGTTATCACTCACCTTTACAATGAGTGGGAGGAGATGCAAAACAAATACAGCAACCTCTTTCAGAGGCTTAGAAGAACCAAAACCAGGGGGAAAAAACCCAAGAAAAAGACAAAAAACTAGTCCATAGATTATGACACTAAAGTTAAAGGAGTACAGGATGCTGCTACTGAAATAAAAATTTCCACGAGGTTAGTGTAAAATATATACAGTTTGATAAGAAAACTTGTTAGCTATCTGCCACTTGACTACTACCTGAAAAAATGCATTCTGTCCTGAGTCTGAAGCAGTCCTTTCATTTATAACAGACAACTGACATTTCTCCTCTGTTATTCAAGGTAAGCTTTGATACCATTGCTTTAGAACTACAGCAACTTCTAGTTAGGCAGTCAAATTGCCTACACAGAAGTATCATGAAGAGTGTACTAAATTTTTGGAAGTTAATTTATAAGAATGTGGGAGTAAATGAACTGGTTCTGTTTTTACTAGACAGCTCTAATTCTGCCAGCAGAGAAAAATCACCAAATAATTATTAATACCTGATTTGCCAGTGGTTGAATAAGCTGCAAGAAATCCACGTCCAGAAGTGTGAATTCCACTCATGAACTGTACTGTGACTTCATTACTTTTTGAAATAATTAAACCATCCATTTGAAAGCCAAACCCACAGTATTTTCCTGTGGAGAGAAGGAGGAGAACAAATATTGACCCAAAACAACACATGTAATAAGCATCTTATTCAATTTCCAGCCTCTTATTTCATCTGCAGTGTAGGCTCACATTAGTTCTGGTGTATACTCAAAAGCAAATACATGAGAATGACACTAAATACTGCTTAGTGGTCATTTAAAGCAAATGGCAGACTGTGCGTTCCACATTTGTTTTGTCACTGTCAAAGGTCTTGCATACCCCAATACCTGCAGATAAATGTGACCTTATCCCATTCATCTCTAGCCATGCATAACCTCCACACTCAGAGCTTCAAAGAACATGAGGAATCTCACAAGGAAAAGGATCAAGTTAGGACAATGAGAAGCATCTACCGAAGCAAATGAGAAAAAAGCCCTCCTTTTCCCAAAGCTGCTGAAGCACTTCCTCCTCATAGACTCTTCCACGGCTTCTGCCACATACTTTCCCTAATTCTGGACAGCAGCAGGCACAGCTCACTGCATTTCAGCAGTATCATACATATATCATATCACAGGTAAGCACCATTAAGATAAATTACCAGTTAGCTCACTTTTTATTTTGTCACACCTAAAAAACATAACTGTGGTATTCGCATATTCTTTGAACAGAGAGAGACATAATTCTCTCTCCCAGGATTTTCCTGGGAAGCTGAAAGTCTGTGAGAAAGCTCAGACAAAGAAGAAAAACAGTTCTCTTCACTTGCTGCATCTGTTGTATGGCACACAGAGAATGTGTTATGGAGATTGTTTACCAAAAGGGATTTGTTAATTGGACACTGGTGATGGTGTTTTGGATTGATTGACCAGTTAGGTCAAAGCTGTGTCGTGACTGTCTGTAAGGGTCACGGGTTTTTCTTTAGTACAGTATAGTATTAGTGTAGTATGTAGTATAATATAGTATAGCTTAATAAAGCATTTGTTCAGCCTTCTGCAATCATGGAGTCAATGCACGTTATTCCTTGGTCGGGGATCCGCCTGAGACAATACCTGGGTGCTTCTCTTGCCATAGAAAATGAACAAAAATAACACCATTTCAACTGCTGGAGTCCACAGATATTGACAGTATTTGCCCTATGAAGTTCTAGAATTGATACCACATTAATGGATGGATGGCTGTTAAACAGGCCCCAATCAATATGGACTTCTCCAGTCCTACTAACTAGAAGCTTTAGTAAAGATACTGACCAGTTAATTAACTTGTTTAGAAAAAAAATCTTCTGTTCTACAGGCTACCATGATCATTCGATATTGTAGAAACCATCTATAACCCTATTTCAGATTCTGCAGTGGATAAGCGAAGTAGATAATCACCAGCAGTAAATGACACTGCCTCTGTTTCAGCTCATCATTCCGCTTGCTTTCCTCATAATGAGTATGTTATCGTATAGCAGAAATAGCAGAAAAAGAGGTAAGACTCTTTCCTCAAATAAAGGCAAATTACCATACTAATGTAGAGGAAGTGGAGTAACAGAGTCCTGCCGGAATAGTTCTTAACAAATATAATACAAAATAAATATAAGATGTACGTCAATTTCCTTTAAAAAGTGAACTGCACTCCCAAACACTATCAAAATAATTTTTAAAAATTTAAAAGTTAAAATACAAATTCCTGTCATTATTCAGAGCTTTCTAGATGTTGCTTATTCAGGTTTTTTTTAACAAAGCAAGGGTATCTTCTAATAAAAAAACAGAAAAGTTTTTTTTTACGTTTTGTTTTCAGCCACTGGATCTTGTTACATGAGTGACCATCATGAGACTCCTCTTAAAACCCCTTCTTCAGGCAAATACACAATGCAGGCCATTTAAATCCAGCTTGGATAAACTCTCCAGTGCTGCTTGCCCCATGGACATACGGCCTTTGACAAACTGTAGAGTGATGCACTTCATGATTCATAGCACGGCATACTTTTGAGACTATAAATCATTTTTCTAACTCTTCCCTGGCCTCCTGCCTGATTTTTGACAATCTTTTAAAAAGCAAGCACTAGGAATGGACAAAGCATGACAGCAGCAACACCTTTGTCAGAAGGTGCGTGCAGAAGATGTAATATTGCTATTTTGTCTGTACTTATGCATTGAAGGATCCCGAGTGCCTTTGTACAGCTACAATACAGCAGGAGAGGGAATGCTCATGTCTTAAATAAGTACATCTGACTGCAGATGCAGTGATTTGACTGTACTGAAATCTTATAAACTCCTCTAGATCTCACACTAGAGACAAACCTAACACTGAGCATTTGAATCTTCTTTTGATTTCTTTACAAATACTCAACAGGCTTGGAATAAGCACTAGTCCTTAAAAGCTTCATTAGAAACCCTCTCTGCTTATCAATGAATCCACTAACAATTTATTTTTTAATCTAACCAGCCAACTTTTAAGTAATTTTGGGTTAAAAAAGGTATGACTGAATTTCAGATTTTACGTAAAACAAGTATTTTAATGGTAGACCATGTCAGCAGTCTTGAATGGAAAAACGTAGGATAAGTTCAGAATTCTCCCAAGAAAATTCAAGTCACTGTTTAATCTCTCCAGCGTCTGCGGCTTCAAACATTAAAAAACCCCAAAACCTTGCCTCATCTGCATTTACCACTGTTAACATCACTGTTTGTCCTTTGATTTAATTTATTAAGAGCAGAACAACACACACATTTCCCCAACATGCTGTGCTGCTCCACAAGCAGGCCACAGCTGAAAAGCAAGGGAAACAAATGAAGCAGGAATTTACTTGAACCCATTAAGTCCCTTGTAAAAGTGAGTAATAGACTTATCAGAACTTGGTATTCCTTGCCATTTATGGTATTCATGTTTCCTATTTTAGACCAAGTCTGGCTCAACAGCTCCAAGCACATACTTATTTTCACAGACACTTATCTAGTTAACAGTTGGAAAAGAGGGTTAATAAACCTAACACTGCACTAGCCTCTTTCGAAAAAGACTCAATTGAGTGGGATCAGCATTTGAATTGCACAAAAACAGTCTCAGTGAAGTAAATCTTTTTCTCCCTCTCCAAATTAAAGCTTTAGGAAAGAAAATAAAGTTCATCTGTATAATAGCTAATTTTAGTAAAAGAAGAATGACAATTCATTTTGAGTTTTATGCAAAGTAACAGAGTCTAAACACCCGATATACACCTTGATGTAGATGAGAACATCACACTGCTATTTGAAAAAAACCCACTGACTTCTAGTGGTGAAATTATCCTGAAGAAAATGACAAAAAACATTAAACATGATGGAGGATATTTGGACCATATGCCTTTTGAAGCCTTTAACACCACCAAGATGAACAGCTCAAATCAGAGTAAATCCATATAAAAAGAAAGGTATTTCAGGTAAGATAAAGATAGATAGATAGATAGATAGATAGATAGATAGATAGACAGATAGATAAGACAGATATTTACACCTTTTTTTTTAATGAAGATGCTTCTAGTTTTACAGTTCCCTCTTCACTGTTTACAAGAACTTTGCAAGCTACTAGGAATGTCAGAGGAAAAAAAAACACATTGCAGTGGAGCTTCCTTTGAGAATCTCAAGAATCTAGGATAATTACAGGATCTGTGTTGCATTTATGAAGCAGCTGCTGTTCAAAAGTAACAAAATACACCTGAGTTCTATACAAGGTAACAGTTCTCAAATATTGACAATTAAAGCTCTTACCTATTTCTGTCCTGTTGGGGCCAATGCCATTATGAACTCTCAGGTAACTGGAATGACAGGAATCAGAGTCATCAATATCAAAGTCACCAAACTTGAGCTGAACTCGCTGCCCAGGCTTCACACGGATTTCCCACTCACACACAGTGCTATTGGGAGACGTCTGGGGGTAGTTTATGGAGGCAAGGGTCCCGCTCTCAGGGCCCAGCACAGTATGTCCACACCCATCACCTAGGAAAGAACAGACAGAAATCAGCTCCCATGTTCATCTTCAAAGCCTCATATCACACCATACAAACCACATTGTGAGAAAACTCCAAGGTAACTCACATGCAAATGACACAGCAATGGTGACAAATACCACTCAACTACCATTGCCTTTTGCTTAGCTTATTATCACAGGCAACCAGAGAGCTGCTACAACTTCCTCAATGAGATGGAAAGTGATCCATAATGACTTAAAAGAGCATGGACAGTAAAGGAAGTGTCCCTGCTATTTTGTATTTCCTCAACACCTCAGTACAGAAGGAAACAGGTGCTGAAAAGGACAGAGAAACCTGACAATAAAACAAGAGCACACTGGTTTTTTTGAGTTACTGTACTCACAACACAATGAAAAAGAAGTACAAAGCCACTGGGCAGCAAATAAAATACAGCATATTAAATAAAGCTCCAACCACTACCAAACTGCAAATACGTTGTTTTCTACTGTACCACTATTTTAATCCTGCAATTCACTCCTATTTGGAGAACATACTCAATTTTTTGGAATCTTCCTGTGACTCCAACCTGGAGCCTTCTACCTAATATTTGAGTATTAATTTTAAACAGCAATAACAGTACTAAAACTAATTTAACAAATGGAAAACAATATCACAAATTGTGTATTGTCAACACTAAATTATAAAGAGCAAACTGATGAATTCCATTACTCAACAGCCAGACATGCATTTCACCCAGTATGTAGCACAAAAAGAGCAAGAATTTCTGTGCTGGTTTAGAAATGTGAATGTTCTTAGAATAATGTTCATAATGATCACCATGATTCCTATTGACAGAAATTTGTTGTGACAGTTAACTGTTTCATATTACACAATAATACATGTAGTTCCTCTACTGAATATGAAAAGGTAAGCTGAACTTTAGATACAAAAGCTGTACACACACTTAAGAAATTTAACTAAATTTCAAAATTCTTAAATGTATTACATGTAAGACTGAGTGGAAAAGTAAGACCAATGCACTGAAGCGATGTGGAAAAAACAAACCCCTGTGATTAAGTTAACTAGCTCTGATTAATCTATTTGTAAACACAACTAGTTTTTGCTAACAAAAACTATTCTCCTTATAATCTGAACACATTGAAAGATCGTTTGATGTTACAAAAGCTATGTACTGCTAGTATACACAGAATCATAAATGGATGCAGATGCAAACTGCAGCTGTTTATCTTGCTAGCAGTCTGGAATGAAAAGGATACATCCTTGGAAAAGTTAACTGGAACATCTGCTTAGTGAAATCAAAACTTGTATTTGTGAAGCTGTTCTTCAGCCATGTTTTCATTAATGCAATTTGCTTTAAAACACTTTGTTCTATCCCATGGCAAATACAATTTCTATTTGGATGACAGCTGATCAATTACTCTTCTAAGTTAGAGTTTTTCTAACACAAGACACCATTGTTCAACATTACAAAGAGGTAACCTAAACTGCATGTTTTATATATCACTATAATCCTGGTTTCTTTCAAAAGGCATGTTATAAACCAAGTAAAAGTGAAAGCTTTATCATGCAGAGTGTGTATGGCCTTGGTTATTATTGGCTATTTATTAGTATGGCCTATTAGCTACCATGCATTCAAATGTCAGATTTCTGATTAGTCTTAATATGCTAACACTTAACAATAAAAGACTCCTTTTCTAGTAAAATGGCTTTTCACAAGCAAATACACACACTACAAAATGCATGGAATTTATTACATTAACAACTAAAAACCACAAATATATTCATGGTGATACATGGAGTTAGCATTTCAAAACTCTTTATATTGCAGATAGAAAAATAATTATCAACATAAGCAGCAGTTTTAGGCTACGTCTTAAACAAAAGCAATGAGCCATTAACCGGTTCTGTCCTTTCCCTTTCCTGTGATGCAGTAAGCAATTGCTTATTCGTTCACAGATTGAAAATACTGTGCAAATACACTGACACAGTGACCTTTTGAATATGAAATCATACTAGCATTCACCTGTATGGGCAGATGCACTGTTCTGAATGCATTTTAAGGGAAGTAAAAATCCTTGCATGAACTATAATGCACAGAAGTTAATTATTTCTCATTTCAATAGGCCTGTTATTGCAATGCAGTCACCACACAAATAGTATTTCTTAAAACTAGGAATACCAATAATGCACATGATTCTGTATCTTTGATTCTTCCCCACCTTCTTGCATCTTAAGCTTATGCTGCTGGAAATCAAAGACAAATGAAAGTCTGCGTCTCCTCTTTGACCCAAAATGTATTTAAGCTGTAAATTTGTCTCAAGTATGAAACAATACCTGCACTGTGCATGATGAACAGCACACAGCTTTCTGATGAGAAAAGCAAAAGAACTCCAAAACAACTAAACACATTTAGGTGAGAAAATGCAAATAAAATATTTTAAGTTTTAAAAATTGGGACTTTTCCTTTAAAGGCACATCACTAAAAAATGACAACATTACCTCTTGTAGTTTGGAACAGTGTCTTGTTTCCCATGGCTAGAGAGAAAAACTTTCTAATTTCCTTCACACAATTTAATGGAAACTACAATCTCAAACCTCCCTTTTGTTGCAGGCTTTCTTAAAAACATGAAAGGAAAAATACTCCTCTATGCATAATAAAGAACCTGCTGCCCAATCATACTAGAAAGTCAGGGAAAGGAAAAACAGTTGTGCTGAACTACAGCATCTTGCTATGAAGTCGATTTTTAAAAGTAGCTTATTCTGAATGGACAGTTTAGATCTTTTTATTGTATTTCACTTAGGTTAGTGATAACAGAAATGCCAGACACTTCATGCCTGAAGAATCTGAAGATTACCATGGCATATACAGTCTGCCAAGAGCAGCAGCATCCCACATGAGTTATTTGGAAAATTTTAAAAATCACTATTCCAGTGAAACTTGCAGATCCATGAACCCACATCCTGCTGTACTGGTACTATAAAAGGGCAGCCCTTGAGCCTCTCTATGTAACGTGGCGCTTCATCATTTCTACCACGCTTCTTTAAACATCACTGATGAATTCCAGAGACACATACACACATCCAGCTTCAAGGGAGCAATCTGCAATACTCGCAATTTCTCCAAGAAAAAGTGCAATTCTTTTCACTATGGCAGCATATACAGGACAGTAGTCACTTCATTCATTTGCAAGTCATGAAGTGCCACTGAATCTTTTGCTTCTGTTAACCTGTGAGAGTAGAATATCTAAGAACACACAGAAGACAGACATCAATCCCCTAGTCAATTATTCCTGGATGGGCTGACAACCTCTGTTGTCAGTACACACCTGAACAAGTCTCCTGCTTTTTTTCAGAGTTCTCTGTCACACCACAGGCCTCCCACACTTGCAGGATAGATTAAGTCCTTTGTAGAAGCACCAGGTCACTGTGTGCACGGTGTGCACACATCACACCTGACATGTGGAGGGGCTGTAGATGTGCACCCAATCTCACATGTCCTGGGGACCAAGTTCACAGCAAAGAGGAAAAACTCAGCTCGTCACCAAAACTTGTGTTAAAAACATGGACATCTCTTAAGCAGCTGGCAGAGGAAGGCAGACAGCTGCCATCAGGAGAAGGATCCATCTGCTCTGCAGGCACCTCTGAATGCAGCCTGGATGAACCCTCCTGACAGAGTTCATATGAGCCCTGGGCCATGGCACACTGATGTCTGATGCAACATGCCAATGGTTGAAAACAATTTCTTAGAGCCAAGTTCTTTACATCAACAAAATACAGGACTCAGACCAACACAAACATACCAAATCCTAAGAATTTTGATACTTGAAGAAAATGTGGAATTTAATAAAATGAAAGAATACTGAACATGCAGGAGTGGGTGCTAAGTTATTAACACCCACCAAAAAAAAAATTAACTATACTTTTTAGTTGTGGAAGTCGATCAGAGCTTTTCCCCCTGGAGAACAGCTGTTATTAGTGACCACTAAACTTGTTCTCACTATCAAAACATGTTTAAAATAATTTTTTAGACCAGTGAATACTTTTCCTTTCCTTACTTGGAGAAGAGTGAATGATAAAGACATTAGACAGTTCACTATTATAACCTATAAAGAATAGCTGATGCATATCAAAACACCAATCTCAATTTTAACACATGGCATTGTCTTTTGAACAGACTCAATTTAACCAGTGGGTTTCCTGAGAAGATTTTACATATATAAGCTATTATTTTCTGTATGCTTGTGACTAAATATTGGATGTAATTGAAACTTTTTTAACTAAACAAAGGTAGAACCGAATCTGTAAGAGTCATGTAAGCAAAAAAGGGTATTTTAAAACATTCATTTTAACTTCAAATACACAACTCTTTCTGATTCAATGCTTTACTATAATTTCCCCTCTTCTGTTCAGCTCGTGTGCTCTGCATTTACTTACTTTTTCTCAGCATACTAAAAGACACTGTACCTGCTTTTTGCTTTTCTCGGTGTGGGCAAAAAAGTTTACACAA